>BGPR01009942.1:44883-54992 GCA_013235015.1 Araneus ventricosus | reverse complement strand
TGAATTAAATTTCCGTTTATTATAATAGAAGATAATCTCTTGCGTACTAAATAAAGGTATATGAATAAGCTATTTCTTCCAATATTTAGAGCATTAGTTTTCAAAATGTAACCTTTAGTTTGAGAATTATTAACTCGTTCTCTTAAAACGCATATGTAACGAGTTTCATTACAAAAGGCTTGTAGCATATTATTTTATTTAAAACATTATTCAGGGTTAAGAAGGTTATTTATAATCCTTCATATATATTGATTATCGTTGGCTATTTTGGAATATAGATTATTATGTGACTATCTATATAATAAGTGTTTATGTGCATACAAAACGGATTAATCCAGTTAAGCGCTGTTTATATTTGTGATCGGCTCTAAATATTCTACCTTTTACCGAATACTAAATCAAGAAACAATATGAAAAGTTTTATAGTGCCAATAGAGATTAGTAAAATATATATATATAAATGGCATTGTTGATCTTTAAAATTAGGGAAATTATTTTTACATTCGTAGACTAATATACTGACGTGTAGACTGAAAATAAATTGAAGTCAAGAATATAAAAAAGACAACTAATAATATGAAGTACAGCCAATATCTAAAATACAACTATTAATAAACAACAAATAAATTGAAGTCACAGACATCTAAAGAATATCAGCTTTCATGCAACTTCAATGATGTTCATATTTTTAGAAACTCACAACATAAAAAATAAGTAATATAGCGTTCATTTTTTTGGCCCAACGGTCTGGCATTTGTCTGGTGTAACGGCGTTTATTTTTGTCATCTGGTGTTATGGACACGGGCAATATGCAGAATGAGGGCATCTTGAAGACATTCAGTCACGCCACAGATGTGATTTTCCTAAAGCAATTATCCCAGGGCCAGATAACTACCCCAGAATTCCCCTGGCACTGTAGTTTGAATAGGTTCCAAGCTGAATAGAACAGATTCTTGCGGTTATCCCCTCCATGGGGGGGTGCTAATCGTTCCTTGTTCAGAGGGGGGGAAGAGACTCGATCTGCAGCGCTTTCGGAACATTTTCTGTTGGGAGGAAGGCACACTTTTAAAACAGATAAAGGTTCTTCAATCGCTCGCTTTTGGAATCGCTTTACAAAGAAGACCGAACCACTCAGAGGGTTAAATCTAAAATTTGTAGACGATGGTACTGTAAAAAAGGGGTTATTCGATATGATTTGCAAATTTGGATCTGTCATGTTCACAACTATTTATTGAATTCAGGACATAAGACTCATGTTTCCGTGTAAAATTAACAGCACTAAAATAATAATATAAAAATGTAGCCTATCATATAGTAATTATAAAAAAGAGAGTTGTTTATCACCTTATGCCCCAGATAGCAATTTTAGTTTGCAGCAAGCTTGCCACAAATTTGTCATGACAAGAGTGCAAGCTTGCAGTAAGCTTGCGGCAAGTTAACGAAAGCTCCGAAGTCACCATGAAACGAACTTGCAGCAAACTTGCCGTGCAAACTTATTGCAAATTAAAGCAAAAAGAGAGTACGAAACACAACCCGGGATAGAACTCGCGACCTCCCGGTTCCGAAGCGGAGACGCTAACCATTGAGCCAGTCGAACTCTGAGAGGAAAAGATAGATTTCGCTAATACATCGTTCGATGCGATTCGTATACGATTTATTTTTAACTATTTTCTGGATTTCATTAATTTTTTGAGTTGAGAATATGATTTGAAGTCAAAGAGAGAGCGATTTTTGCTAATAACTACGTTTTGCTAGTAAAATAAATTATGAAATTAGAGTTCAAAAGTAATTATTTTAAAATGAGACAAAATGTCTAGTTATTATTATTCAACAAACACTGACTGTTTTTTAGATTTAATTTTGTTTATAAACGTTAAAATTTCAACATTAAGAAAAAGGCGATATAGTTTTCTTTAAAGTGAGAGTGATATATTTAGTAAAAAGATGGAAAATGTTTCAAAAAATTTTTTTATAAAAAAGTTATCTTTTTCACAAATTATCATTGATTTATTGAATTAATAAAAAAGAATTACGGTCTAGGAGATGCTATTAAAAATCGGCTGTTTTTTAAAACAGAGACAAAGATAATTATCTCTTTATTGTGCTATCTTTGCAGGAAGCTTGTTTTGCAAAATTGCAGCAAGTTTGATTTGCAAAGAGGTGGCGCTATTTGTCACATCGAACTTGCTACAAGTTCGATTGAAGTTTGACGCGTCAAATTTTGCCATGACAAGTCAAAATCAAACTTGCTGCAAACTTACGTGCTATCTGGGTGACTTGGTGTAATTTGATACATGTATGTGATAATTATTTTTTAAACTACTTAATTCTAAAAATAAACGCACTTTAAGTTATGAGTCGTGCGAATCTCTAGTTTTCCCAAGTCTTATAAAAATTACGGTAAGTGTATTTTTCGGGAACTTCCCGATACGAAAATATAAAAGCCAAAATGCGGATTTTAAAACTCTCGTTCAAACTTTGACACTAACCAGCGAGCTGTGCCACTCTGCTTGCATTATTTTAACATTGGTCATTGAGTAAAATTCTTTATAAATAATTCTAAAAATTAATAATTAAATCATCAAACTCTTTATCAATCTGCAGATTGATTCAAAACAATAATAAAGGGTTTCGTCGTTTCAGCGACAACAATTTTTTTCAAAATAACGTAAACATTCTCAGTATTGGATGGTGGGTTGATAATTATAAAACGTTAATGCACAGTAGGTGCCCAATGTTAAATATATATATATATATATATATATCAATTATCAAATCAATACTGGGTGCTAGAACACACAAATAATAATACAGTTTTGCTGTACCTAAGAATGCACCTACCTTTTAAAAACTAGGCCTCTAGAGAATATTATCTGAAAACATACAGTACATTGCGTGGTAACAAAATAGATTCAATGAAAACGAGAATATTGAATTTAAATCCTTTTTATTTAGCAATTTTTAAATTTATAAAATTACTGCCAACAACATTTTAAGACAAGAAAAACATTTTAAGCTAATGCACAACCCAAAAGACATTTTGCAGTCAAAAAATGATAAAACAAATTACATATATGTGTATATATATTTTTAGCAAAATCTTAAACAAATTAGCAAATGTAAAAAATTACCCTTTCACAATAGTCATTATGAATCATTTTTGCACTGCATGAGAGTTAAACCAGACTTGCAATCATATACCTTGGTAGGTACTGAAATTATTCGATATGTGATCATTATGTTCGTTGATACAAAAGAAAAATTTCTTGAATCAGTTGAAGTAACACACCTCAAGGTATAGCAACATCACGTGCAATCAATTTATCATGGGAAACCAAGTTTTCCCAGAATTACTGTGGACTTGATAACTCATTCCTGCACACACACTTTGTATTATATACTTTCACAAGTAGCATCATTCGTTCTTAAACAACTGAAAATTGAAAGGATGAAACCACACGCACAAACTTAGAAGCGTAACACGGTGGCAGAACTTTATACACAGGTATTTAATTGCTGCTTTTCATTTTTTAAAAATGTCACAACATTCTCATTTAGTTTGGCAAAACTTTTTCTGTAAAACACACGTACGAAACACACAGTTGCAAAACGTGCAGAAAACAAAGTTAGCAGCATTTCAGACTATAATCGATTGCGTCCTTGAGAAATTAACGAATTTTTATCTTGCATACTAACGTGGAGAAATCATACTAAAATGAAGCATTTCTTTCTTTTTGGAACAACGTAAAAAATTGCAAAAAGGCAAGCACCGAGAGGCCAAACGGCCCTCGGGGCCCCCAAGCAGGTGCAACCACTTTGAGCAAGTCTGTACCCGTCAAAATTCAAAAATCACACAAAAGAAAACGCTTCCAGTCAGACGCTAAAGCCTATTAACGCAAAAATTCCTACGCGAACCAAGATGGCGAGTAAATAGTCCCGTTGAAAAATTTTGATTTATAAATTAATAAAGTTGAAACCTTAATGGAAAAAGCATCGAAAGTTAAGACAATTAATAATCAAATCGATTACAAAGTAAATAATTAAGAAAAATTTAGATATTTAATGAAACTGCTAAAAATTACCGTTTAGATTTCAAAAGTTGCCAGAGATGCCACATGAGATGAAAGAAACTTTGGTGGCGAAGAATTAAATAATTAAAAATACTGATAAAACCGAAAAATGATGTAGATGCAATTTTTGCAATCTAACACTCAGGCTATATCTATATGCAGTAATACCTCGTAACAACAATACTTTGGGGAACAAATAAAGATATTGTTTAGAGGGATGTATTGTTATATCGAGGGAAGAAATAATTACGATATAAAAAAGTTAAATTTTGGTTGTTTTAATGTGGACCCAATACAGCAATATACATTTTGCAAGAAAAGCATCACCAGAATGATGTTTGTTAATGCATACAAAGATTTGAAAATTCAGCTATACAATAAAATAGTTCACATGCCTGAGAAACTTATTTTTCGAAAAAATCCAATATTTTCGTTTGCTTCTTCATTTTTTAACCGTTAAGTAAACTAGTAAAGTTTGCATAGAGTCTAACGCACGAAAACGATCATCATTTGTGGATGAAAGACTTCAAAAAATTGCCCGTAGGGACTGAACTGAATTGAAGACGATAAAGATTGTGATGTATCTGCATCATCATCATCCTCTTCATTATCATTTTCCATTTCCAGACGAAATGTGTTATCTTCTTCAGTAACTCCTTCAAAAACTATGCTATCATGTCGTCCACTGTTAAATATTCCTCCACGTTAATTTCAGACATTTTGCCACTTTTTTTTTTCAAGCTGAGTTGAAGACTTTTGAAGTCTCAACATTCTTCAGCTTTTTGAAACAGCACCATTTTTGGAATTTTCGTCATTATCAGTTTGCTTATCCTCCATGAAATACTGTTACAGAGGGAAAAAATGGCATTGAGATTTGAAAAAAAACATTGTTGTACAGGGGTTTATTGCTGTACAGAATATCGTTATATTGAGGGGAGATTAACATTATGTTCTATGCAAATTCACCGGGACCACAAAACTTTATTGTTGTAGAGGGATTTATTGTTGTATAGGATATCGTTGTAGCGAGAGTTTACTGTAGTATATAAAAGAGAAAGTCACTTACTAATTCATCAACGAACATCCCAAACCACTGGGACAAGAGAGGATTGCTCATTAAGAAATGATTTTTCGAAATTTTAATTAGAATTTTAATTATTAAAGAAATACCTTAAATTTTAAAGCTTTCCTGAAATAAGTTCGGAGAATATTATCGCATAAAAACTATTTTAACGTTATCTTACAGTTCAAAAAATTAGCTTTTTAATGTTACCAATTTCATTTCCGTACAACATTCTATTTAATTTTAATTAATTTTTGAAATTGCTTTCGAACACACGTTTTAACAATGTTTTTATCGTTATTGTCAGCATCTTTGTTTTGGATCATGCCTGGATTTTTTACATTAAAACTATGAAGACATGCAAATATTTTATCCCGAGCAACAAAGTACCAATAATGCGTTACTATGCGGACGAAGTCACGGGCATCAGCTAGTTTAATATATTTTAATAAAATCGCAAAAGTTAAAAATTTTACAAAATATCAAATAATATTCTAAGATTTGCTGGAATATAACAGGGATGATAGGGGGGAAAATGACTCGGAAATCTATCTTCTGAATAATCCCACGATTTCTTTTCAATCTAACATAATACAGTGGTATTATGTTCTGGTTAAAATAATGACACTTTGACACATGTGGGCCTTAAGAGGAGCGAGGCTCAATTAGAAACAATTTTAATTACCCTTGGTTCCTGGCCAACTTGCACCTACATATGTAGAATTTAAAAAAATACAGTACAACCCCAGTTAATAGAAATAAAGGAGGGGGGGGGGATCGTTTCGGATAACGAGTTTTTCGGTTACCATGTGAGCGTGATATTATTCCTAACAGCAAATAATATCACGCTCACATGGTAAAAATATCCATATAGTTAAATGGTTATATATATATATAATGTCTCCACTAATCATCAATTGCCTTTCAGATTCTATCACTTTCTTCTCCTCTTCTTCTCTTTCCTCCCCTTTGATGTAAAGTGAAAGCCACTGCCTTTCTTAATTTTATTTGCAGTCCGTAAGCTGAATCCATTCTTCTAGTTACTATTACCAATTCTAGGTAAAGTCATAACTTATTTCTGTTAGTTCTGGAGGTTGAGAGCCATAGTGTTCAAGTACTCCATCCAAGTATTCGTCTCTCGTCGTCGGTTAAGCCATGACCCAGATAGCACGTAAGTTTGCAGCAAGTTTGATTTTGACTTGTCATGGCAAAATTTGACGCGTCAAACTTGAATCGAACTTGTAGCAAGTTCGATGTGACAAGTAGCGCCACCTCTTTGCAAATCAAACTTGCAGCAAGTATGCAAAACAAGCTTCCTGCAAAGATAGCACAATAAAGAGATAATTATCTTTGTCTTTGTATTAAAAAACATCCGATTTTTAATAGCATCTCCTAGACCGTAATTCTTTTTTATTAATTCAATAAATCAATGATAATTTGTGAAAAAGATAACTTTTTTATAAAAAAATTTTTTGAAGCATTTTGCATCTTTTTACTAAATATATCACTCTCACTTTAAAGAAAACTATAACGCCTTTTTCTTTTTTTATTTTTTTTTGAAATTTTAACGTTTATAAACAAAATTAAATCTAAAAAACAGTCGGTGTTTGTTGATAAATAATAACTAGACATTTTGTCCCATTTTAAAGTAATTACTTTTGAACTCTAATTTCATAATTTATTCTAGTAGCAAAACGTAGTTATTAGCGAAAATCGCTCTCTCTTTGACTTCAAATCGTATTCTCAACTCAAAAAAATTAATGAAAACCAGAAAATAGTTTAAAATAAATCGTATACGAATCGCATCGAACGATGTTTTAGCGAAATCTATCCTCTCCTCTCCGAGTTCAGCTGGCTCAACGGTTAGCGTCACCGCTTCGGAACCGGGAGGTCGCGAGTTCTATCCTGGGTTGTGTTCGTGTTCTGTTTTTGCTATAATTTGCAATGAGTTTGACACGGCAAACTTGCTGCAAGTTCGTTTCATGGTGACTTCGGAGCTTTCGTTAACTTGCTGCAAGCTTACTGCAAGCTTGCACACTTGTCATGACAAATTTGTGGCAAACTTGCACTCTTGTCATGACAAATTTGTGGCAAGCTTGCTGCAAACTAAAATTGCTATCTGGGGAACATCTCTATTGCTCTTTTGTATTTAACTTCAGTACTCAAATCTGAAATGTTTTGAGTGTAAAAAGAATTCAGACTCTCTTCGTAAACTACACTCATGTTCTTTATTAAAGCTAATGCACCGTTGGGCGCAATATTCGCAATGCGCCTGACAAGGACAGACAAACAATATCGTAATTAATATTACTGATATCCATTAATTTTCATTTTAGCATTCTGAAATTAATCACCGACATTTTTGGGGAGGCTTGGAAGAAAAAAGTGGAGATATTATTGTAAAAAAGTCTCGCCTTCGCGATATTTCCGTGCAGTATAGTACTCGTTTTTTGGTTCTGCGATCCAAAGGGATTTCGGATAACCTGGGTTCCGACTAACCCGAGTTAGATTCACCGGGTTCTTGACGTATTTGTAAAAGTCTGTTACAGACGTTAATATCTGTGGTCGAATGGGAAACAATTATACTGTTCGCCTAAAGCGACTTAATAAACTAAATAAATATATTAAAATTCCAACAGGCGCGCGTTGGAAGAATTTCGTTCTACTAGAGGGTGCTACAAAAGCATGACCTTGATTATTCTTCCAGTTCCTTTCGTCAAACTGTTACTCATCGTTTGGAATTCGAGGAGTTAATAGGACTGCGAATCTGCTAATTATATTTCAGAGATATGCGCGACCGCTGCAATGTGATGTCTATGAAAATGAATTCATGCTTCCTATATATAAATTTCAATTGTGTGTGGTTTATTTTTATTCCCATATTGTCTTATCAATTTTATATTACAAATTTAGATAATTTTATTTATAAATGTAAATATTTCCGTTGAAATATTGGCACAATCTCATTTATTTTATTTTCACGTCATTCAGCTAATTCTTTTGTGTGATTTTTTATTATTTTCGTTTTCTCTGTTTAGTTTCCAATCCTTTTTAAATAAAAATCGTTTAAAATAATTGTACTTCTTAACACTTACCCTATTACAACTTAATTTTAATAATCATCTTAATATTTTACAAAAGCATATCTAGGAAATACGCGCGATCTTTCATGTTTGTATAAGCGGCGCGCCTGCTGGAAGATTAACATTTTAATATGAATCGACACACATATAGCCTGAAATATAGCTTTTCCCTTTTTAATTATGTTACAGAATTCTATTATATTGTATCGGCTTTTTTTCTAAATCTTAAATTGTGTTATAGAAATTTTGTTTCTTTGCATTTTTAATTTTTTAAAATATTTTTTCTTGCTTCTCTTTTCTAAATTGTATCTCAGACTTTGTTTTTTAAAGAGTACTTCGTGTTTCTTTTTTAAATTTTTATTTACTATTTATCAGATTTTATTATTTTTCGCTTATTTTATGTATGTTTTTTTAATTGCGTATATTTGTATTTATCATTCATGTTTATAATTATTTAATATGTTTGTTTGTATCTATATTGGCATTTGTATTGTATCACATATATTGCATTATTTCACTTATATTGTTTGCATTATATTACCTAATTTTTTGTATTATATTGTATACTTTGTATTGAATTTTTTCTTCCAGCCGACACGTGACATGTTTTACACCCTTTGGGTAAGCAGGATCGACGTGGACAATAATAACAAAATTTGTATACCACCTCTTGAAAAGTACATAGTCAATATACCACTTGTTTGGAGTTTTAAAAACGACTTAAGAATTTTTTTTTTTTTTTTTTTTGTTCAGGAAAAGAAATCAGAATTGTTTTTAGAACTTCTAAAACTCATTTAATATTCATCAGTCACAATCAGTGGCGACTCGTCAGCTCAGGAACAAGCAGTACTGCAAAACTTGTATAGACATAAGTTGTAGTTAATCATGTGCGGATTAGTTTGGTAAATAATGATGACATACTAAAAATTGATAGTTTTTGAGTTATAAGCAAAAAAACGGGGGAAATTTTTTTTCATGTTTTTTGGCTATAACTAAATTTCCAACAAAAATTATTGGTGGCAAACCTCATATTCGTAATAAGCAGCCGGAAAAACATAAAGAAGCAAGAAATTACAACTCCTCCAGAATTGGATTTAAAAAAAAACTACTTAATTACTGAGAAAAAGCGAAAAAAGGCATTGAGGAAGTCGCGCCAATCGTGAGCTGGGAAAAATGCAGCTCAAATGAATGCAGTTTTAAGCGCAGAAAGGGTTGCTTTTCTCCCACTTCTCGTTGATCATTGCGTTAATTTCAGATCCTGAAGAGGGGCAAAACTTTCTGCAGCTCTGGTCTGTCTTTCTCTCAATTCTTGATTGATTTTCCGTCTTCCTTTTACATTTCTTATTACTTTTTTTCATTTTCGTTGATCACCGAATTCTCAAAGTGGAAAAGTAAGCCAATTAGCATAAAGACAAAAATATAATCTTTTAAAATAATTTCAGGGGGGGGGAGGGGACTGCAGCTCTTATGTACGAGGCGCCACTGGTCACAACATTATTGACTTTTGTTTCGAGAAATTTAATTTTCTTGCTCTGAAATTTTTGCCTCAATCTAAGCTCCAGAGAGATTAAATAGCGAAACAGTTCAAGTGTTCTTGCTCTGAATTAATCTCAAATAAGTTTTCATCATTTCACTTCAGAGAAACTCCTTTCTCCAGATGCTTTAGCCACTGAAATTGCTTCATTTCTCTCGATTTTTATGCCAAGATACACTGATAAATTTTGCCTGCATGCATTTGCAAAGCTTTAACAATCCTCTTTCTCTGTATTTTATTGTTTGTTTAAATAGAATCACTACATTCGGTTTTCTAAAATAAACTCCCAGTGCTTTGTGCAGTGCCCAATTGGCGCTAACAGTTAAAGCCCAGCACTGCATTGAGCAATGCACAGAATT
>BGPR01009942.1:34609-44712 GCA_013235015.1 Araneus ventricosus | reverse complement strand
CAATCCTCTTTCTCTCCTCACTGGAATTGCTTCATTTCTTTTGAGTTTTATGAGAAGATACACTGATAAATTTTACCTGCATGCATTTGAAAAGTTTTAACAATCCTCTTTCTCTCCTCACTGGAATTGCTTAATTTCTCTTGAGTTTTATGCCAAGATACACTGGTAAATTTTACCTGCATGCATTTGCAAAGCTTTGACAATCCTCTTTCTCTGTATTTTATTGTGTGTTTAAATAGAATAACTACATTCGGTTTTCTAAAATAAATTCCCATAGTGCTTTGTGCAGTGCCCAATTGGCGCTAACAGTTAAAGCCCAGCACTGCATTGAGCAATGCACAGAATTAACAGGAGTTTTTTTTTCAGAAAAATGAATTAAACTACTGTCTCCAGTTTAATGCGATTTATAAATTTGCTCAACCATTTCATGGGTTTCATATTAGACACTTTTAATTTACAATGCAGTTAATGTAGATATAAGAAGATACTCATCAATAAATCTTCAGCCTTCTCCTATATATGAGAGCCCCAACTCTTTGATAAAAGTTTAGAGTTAACCCTTAAAGGCTCAGTGTCACCTTTAAGCAACATACCCAATTTTGTATTCTAAACTCTTGAGAATAAGATTGAAGCTTTAATATGTGTTGTTGCCAATAGGATACATACTGGAATTTTTATTAAACCAACTTACAACATATAGATGGCTGATAAAAAAAATAATAATAAATTGATTTTAGCTTTGTTTGTATGCTTGAGAATACCCTATATTCTACAATATTGAAGAAAATTCCATATCCGTATTATTATTTATTAAAATTCATCTACAATAAACACAATAGAATTTTATCAATGAAAATTTTTTCTAAAATAAAGCCCAGTGTTGTTAGTTGGTAACAAACTGTTTTTTAGCCATAAACAATATTTACAACAACATAGGATTTTTCCCATGTTTTATTCAAGAAATGAAAGTGAATAAACATTTTAAAAATAATTTTTTATAAAATCGGGCTTTTAAGTGTTAAGGCCAAATAAAACAACATGTACCTAGTTCTTAAAAATGGGCTGACATTACATTACACTATGACACACCCTTGACAGCGGAGATAGAAATCTCCAGTTTGCAGTTGGATGGGTGTGCATAGAAACTTTATATTATATATATATATATATATATAGTTAACTATTTCAATGAATCAAAACATGTGTTTTATTTTCAATATATACATATATTAATCTAAAAATTAAAATCAAATTACCTTATCAATAATCGTACAAATGAAATACAAAAGATAGTTTGATTATAGACTATTAATACGTTGAAAAAGACAACCTAGAATTGGAATTCCAACAATCAAATGCCAATCAGTCTTGGGAACTGATATTTGTCACAATAATCTAGATTTGTAGTGCCAATTGTTGGGAAAACGAAAAAATGAGGAATAAATCCCCAATATATATATATTATTGCACTGACATCAGATTTATTATTTTAGAAACAATTATTGGAGCAGTTAAATGGTTCTCTAATATTACTTAGTGTTGTATGAATGAAAGATGGTAAACATTGACAATTACAGAAAAAGATTCAGAGGAATAAATAATAATGAAGAAACATATCAAGCTCATTCAGCATATCAATTCACCTTACTTTACAGTATTTGTACATAAATCACATTTAAACAGGAAAAAGAAAATTTTATTCATATATATGACACTTAACAGAACTTCTTAAACTTCTCACAATAACAATCCTTTTTGGTCTTCAAAAGAATTAAACACCATCTATGCATAGAAAATTGCGTAGCAACTGGAAGTATACAAACAAATAATGCAAAGAAAAGATCATTTAACACATTTTATGAACAGTTAATATTTTGATGAGCTGCAAATATAGACAAGAAATTTATTAAGCCTACTGGATACAAACAGTATAGATGGGCAGCAGTGGCCTGGTGGTAAGGTCCCGGCTGCAGGGCCGGAAGGTTCCAGGTTCAAAACCCAATTCGATCAAAGCTCTGCCAATCATGGGGCCTGTTGCACATCAAATCAAACATAGTAGCCAAACACCCTTCTGGCTTGTATGGTGCAGAAGTTTGGAGAGGGGAGTGACATCTCAGGTGTTGTCCTTGCCATCTAACCATAGTTTAGAATTAGGAGTCCATCCTAAAATAGCCCTTGTGTTACTTCAAAAACAGGACGTTAATATAACTAAACTAACAAATGCTATATAAGTGTTGCACTTCTAATTTATGCAATAACCAATCTAC
Organism: Araneus ventricosus; assembly: GCA_013235015.1. Taxonomy (NCBI): domain Eukaryota; kingdom Metazoa; phylum Arthropoda; class Arachnida; order Araneae; family Araneidae; genus Araneus; species Araneus ventricosus. Next base: position 42,445 of record BGPR01009942.1, on the reverse strand, counting down.
TAAAATCTTTAAATACACAAAAAAAGACAAAACAAAATGAAAATAGTCAATGAACCACAAAGCTATTACTTAAGAATACATAACATTTCCATAAAATTAAGGATTTAAAGAATGGGAACATGAAAATGTGGCTTATAAATTTGAATGTTAGAGCATTCATGTGATCAAATAGACCAGGGGTCCTTTTTGCATTGAAAGGCCTCATTAAGTTTCGCCAGTTAGGCAAAAGGCAGCAAGAGCAGAATCTTAAAGGATATTATTCTGTAATTATCATTATATTACAGACAAGTATATTCAATACAAATTGTAAATAGCTGGTAAGACTGCATAAGAAACTTAAAAAAGGCAACATGCAGTCTTAAGGCTGCAGGTTTCCCATCTCTGAAATAGACTATTCAGTTTTATTGATTAACACAATAGAAACATGCAACATGAATGCTATTGTACATGAAAGTTCCATATAACATTTCCTAGGAAGAAAGCAGCCAAAGAAAAAAAAAAAAATGGAATTTTATGGTCGAAGTATTTGAAGTTAGCAGGCTTATTTCTCATAAGATAACAAGGAATTGGCTACGCTGACTGTCCAAATTGCTCTTGCCAGCATGATTAAATTTATACAATTCTACACTCTAAGCCAAAGCACTTAATTCTGCACCCTACCCCTGTCTGGTGCATTCACCGCAACTATAGATAGACAACGTAAATGTGCCGTCATTTTATTTAATGTATATGGATATGCTTAAAGAACAGTTTATATGGTCTTTTTAAAATAATGCTGAAATTTGTAAATATTTTATTATAATTTCTTTTATATTTGCACCTTAGGCCATAGCCTAGGTTGGGCCTGCTCACCAGCAGAGAACACTGAAACAGAGATTGTGGCATTACTTCTGGAAGAAAAACACTTGAAGGCTTCCAGGCAAAATTTTGTATTTCTAACTGAATCATACGAAAAGGACATTTCACTATTAGTTTGTCAGCAGTCATTGCAAAACATAATGGAGACCTGAAATATAACTTTTCTATTAGCATGACAATCACCACAATGAACAAGAACTGGATGCTTTGAAGGTGAATATAAAGTAGAGGTATATTCAGGAACTTTCAAATAAAAATTGGCGCTGACAAACTATAAGAAAAGTTCAAAATTAAGATAAAATGCTGATTTTTTCAACAATTTAATGCTTATATGATAATAAATAAGGTGACAAACATTTTAACAATAAAAAGGAGGATACAAATAAATTGAAGAAACATATAAATAAAAGAAACATTTTATTCATTGCAACAATAACATAGAATGCCTACAATAATGAACACCTACCAGTGATGAATCCAGGATGCGGGTTTGAGGGGGGGGCTGAGGTCATAAAAATTTTGTATTGTAGTGATGAATGTCAAACTTCATGGCTTATGTAAACCAAAACACTTGACTTTACAGACTTTCCACACCTGACAATAAGAATCATAAAAAACACTACAATACTTTCGATAATTTAATAAAAAAAACAATGAAATAACTAGCCAAAAAATGTTTTTGACCACGTCAACGCTACAAGTACAAGGTGGAATGAGTAGAAAACTTTCCAAGCCTGTCAAGCCAGAAAGCAATGTTGTCACGATTTTATTATTTTTTAAATGAAAATTAAGAATAAACAGTTATAGTGATTTTAAATAAAATCAAGATTTTGGTTTAGCTCTGGGGGTGGGGGAGGCTGCAGCCCGATAGCTCCCCCTGGATTCGCCACCGACACCTACTAATATGCGTAATAAAACAATTGTAACCTTTTACATTGTAATTATGCTTACATGCCTCTTAATTATTATTTAAATTAGTGCTTTTCCATTGAGTGAATACTTTTTGTCAATGTATCACCTTCCAACATTATGTTGGAAGTATCTAAACAAGAAATATCCTTTATACTGAATTTTACAGAAAGAGCTGAAGCTAGAGTATCAATATTCAATATCGATTGCTCACTCATCCAAAAATCATTAGCAACTGAAAAAACCTTTTCAATGGCTGCATTATTAGTCCCAAAGACAGTACAACATAAACTGAACAAGAATAAATGAATTTTTGGAATATGTCCATTTTTGAAATGGCGGAATATTTCTACCTGTCTTTTATCGATTTCAACATGTTTATCTTCATGCTGGATTCATTTTTAAGAATTTAAATATACAACCAGTCTCCTAATTCCTTCAAATAGACGATTGTCATCTATTTCATTGTCTGCATTTATTTAGATAAAATCTCAACACAAGATTCAATATCCATCCAATATACTTGCGATGAATAAAATACAAATATCGAAAAGGAGGATACTTTTCGAGGAAGGACAGAACTTACAAAATAAGTCTGTCCTTCCTAAAGGAGGACAATTGGTCATCTTATAATATAAATAAATAAAAACACTCTAAAATTCTCAGTTTCTTTTCAAAGTTTAGCTTTGGTTACTATACAAAAAAACATTCAGGAAACTTCTGACCAATGCTTTTTATTCAATTATTAGTCAGTTTTCATAAAACAATTAAATTTGAAGTCATTTTATACCATTTCATGATTAGAAAAATTCCAATGAAGGTAATATTACCAAACCAATATTTATGATTGCCTTACAGCATCCTTTATAACAGGAATAGTCATTCCCAATAGTCTTAAATGTATTTGCATTTTGTTTATTTTTACAGTCAAATTTTTGAAAAATATTCTATTGATAAAAATACCACAACATAGATACCATATAAAATAGGATAAAAAGTATTGAAGTAAAATTAAGATACCTAATTTTACTTAATAGTTGAGATTTCCAAATAACATCCTATAATTTATTAGTGTTTCTATCGGACAAGAGACAACAACATGTCAATTCATAGTGATAACCTTCATAATGAAATCATAGTAAATAAAGTTGGTACTAGCAAAATATTGCTAATATACTCTACCAAATTATGTTATAAAATAAAATGTTTACAATTATAAAAGTTAGAAATTAATAGGAAGCTCCCTTTAACCTAGAAAATCTACTCTCAAATAAAAATGAAAAACATCATTTTGTAAATATTTGATATCACAGGTATATAACATCTGCTGGTCTGCATGAAAAATTCATGGTAAGACTTAAGATTATGGTGAGGCTCCCCACCAACCGTTAAAACACTCGCCAAAATCTGCTAACTTGGAGGCCAGAAGGAGATTGAAAAACATTGATTTTTCTCTTTTTTAGGGTTTAAATAGCAAATTTTCTTGATTTCCACATTTAGCAAGTAACCACCGAAAAAAAAAGTCAACTTAAGTGACCACACCATAATCTTAGCTAAATTTAGTTATGTTTTAATTTAGTCAAGATTAAATAATACTAATTGATTTATACAAAATGACCATAAGTTAAAAAAGACTTTACTTATATTAAATAATTACAGAAATGCAATACACACAACTCATAATATTTTCAAGATTTAGGAGAATCCACCTCCAAATGAGTTGAGAGATGCTGATTTAAGTTCTGACATTCCTTTGAATGCTTTTTTACACACATCATATGCTGGAAAAACCTTGAGTGTACGAGTTAAGCTATGGTGCTCGAGATTGGATGCACGACTAAATCCCTTGTTTCAAATTTCACACATATGAATTTTTTTTTTTAATTTAGTCAAGATTAAAGGTACTTCCTTGCTATAGCAGCGCCTAACCTTACTTGGCGACCTTCAGATTTTGCCAAGATCATAGCTCGTAAGTTGTGTGCTAGCGAAGCTGCTAGTGAATCCATAGGATGCTTTTTTAAATTAAAAAATCTGCCTGGTGCTCACTTTGCAGCCTAAGTAACACGATGTCAATATAAGAATATGTTCTGTTTTTATAGGACTTCAAATGTTTGGGAGAGATTTTACCACCATCTTAGTGATTAAATTTCAGGGGACACTACAAGAAGGAAGTAGCAGATTAAATACTTCAATTGATTTAGAAAAAACGGCAGGCAAGAAAAAGGTTCCACTTTTTCAATAATTACATAAATACACTACACACAACTCAATAATATTAAAATACTCTTCATGATTTAGGAGGATCCATTTCCAAGTGAGTTAAGAGATGCTGCTTAAGTTCTGTCATTCCTTTAAATGCTTTTTTGCACACCTTACAAGCTTGAGGAACCCTGAGTTTGTGGGTTAAGCTATGCTGCTTGAGACAGGATGCACGACTAAATGTTTTGTTACAAACCTCGCACACGTGAGGCTTTTCTCCAGTGTGAATTAGAAGATGCCTCTGAAGAGCCGATGACCTACTAAACATTTTGTTACAAATCTCACATACATGATGACACTTTTTACCAGTATGGATTTGATAATGCTCTTTCAGATGAAAAGCTTGACGAAAACTTCTGCTGCAAATATCGCAAATGAATGGTTTTTCTCCTGTATGAATTAGATAATGGTTGTTAAGATTAGATTTGTTGACGAAGCTTTTTTGGCAAATATCACACTTATATGGCTTCTCGCCTGTATGAACTAAATAATGTTTATTAAGATTAGATTTGCTCACAAATCCTTTCTCGCAGACATCACACTTAATTGGCTTCTCCGCAGTATGAACATAATGATGCCTGTTGAAATTGAATAATGTACGAAAACATCTTGAACACACTTCACATACAAAGGGCTTTTCCTCAGTATGAATTAAACGGTGGCGTCTAAGCACAGATACACATTTAAAAGTTTTTTTACAGACTTCACAGATATATTTACTTTTCTCTTGTAAAGACGGATCGCTTCCCGTTTCATCAGTTCTCATCATGGAGGTGTATTGAAAAACACACTGATTAAATGTATACTTTGATTTATGCAACAGTTTGTGCAAAACATCAATACGTGAAATCACACATAAAAGATCTCTACCGCGCAGATAAAATCTACAACAGTTTCCCAATGCTAAGTCGTAATAAATCAAGGAATTAACCGTCAATGAACTTAGAAACAGTGTAAAATTTAAATTTCATGCTATTGTACTCTCTTCAACTTAAACGAGAATTTTGAATTAAAGAGTTACGGGATTCGAAACAACAAAGGCTGTTATCCCCAGCTTAAATGGGAAGAAAATATAAACATTATTCTTAAGAGAGGAAGAAGTAACGAGTCACTTTTAGCGAATCCAATGAGTGTAATGATTAATTTTAAAAAAAATCAATAAAATCAAAATATCTTCACGTGATACTTATCACGTGCAGTTTAACAATTAACTTAGAGCATAATTTAAGACAATGCGTAATTAGATGTTAAATAACAAATACAATGAAGTATACCACGTTATTGTGACAAGAATTGCGATGACCCCTTTGACTTTCGTACGTCACGTTCTGCGGCTGGATTCGATCATCAGACATTATTCTTCGGACGCGTTTCAAATTGATGAGAAGCAAGGCAAAGCTATTCATATTCATAGACCGCGGCGCGTTTTCTCTGCATCATGATCTTTCTTCGTTTTTTTTTTTTTTTTCAGTTTTAATTTACGGCTGATATAATGGACTTATATGTTATATAGTGTTATCTGCTGCTGAATAGAAGTTCTAAAAGGGTATGATGTAGAAATGAATGTATTTTGATAAATTTTCTCTGTATTAGTTCATAAGTTCTTGCCTCTAGAAATGCATGCCTGTTTTTCAAATGAGTTCTAATTAGTAATGTGGGTCTATACTATTACCCAATATTTCCTTCCGTCTTTCTTTAAGAAGTTCGATATTATGTGTATTGCATGCAAATATTTTGTGAAAGGAATTTAACTTGCTGATTTATTCCGAGATGGAAGTTAATTTATTACAAGTTTTAACATGCTTAATTTAAATTTTAGTGCCCTTTGGCTGCTTCTTGGCTTAAATCAGCAGTTTTTTCGTTGAAAAATGTAAGAAGAAAGACAATTTCTTCCTTTGCAGAAACACATTCCATTTAGCTGTCTGAGAATCATCCTGGTTACTAATTTTGGATTGGAAATTCCCTGAACGCAAGAGCTTCTGCCTTGTTCGATATTTGTAAGTGACATCAATACAGAAATATTTCTTGATTTGAAAAATTTAATTAAAACTTTACAAATTTGCCATTTAAATAGTTTTTTCACCATATAGTAAATGCTTTATTTTTCTATTTTGTTTTCATGCTTATATGTAGACTTGAGATCACAAAAAAATTTTGCATTCAATGATGAGGTTGTAAAATATTTATGTTGTTGAAGTTGAATAATTTATATCAAAAGTTTAGGAAACTCTGATTTAAAACATATATTTGCTCATTTCCGTGCAATGCATCTGCTTTTATTCTCAAATTATTGCTTGAAGTAATTTTAAAGCAATAATAGTAACCAACATAAATGGGCCTGGTTGAATTTCTGGCCGATTTCAAGAGAATTTTGGGTTTCTGCTTTGCAAAGTTCAGGTTTAAAATTGTTCTAATTGTGATAGAAATGTGCAATTAATGAAAATTGAACTATCTTTTATATCATACTTTTGATAACCCTCTTGACTGCAATTTTTTAAAATCACTATTTAGGTACAACATATGCTAACATGTTCAAATACCTTTGAACCAAGCAATTTGTTATTTATACACAAAGCTTTATTAGTTTAATATGATCCAATTCTATAAAAGTACTAAGTAATCGTAGGATGCAACTGACAATGGACTTGTTTCACCTCACAGAAGTTGCGTGATACATAGTCACAGGATTGACTTCTCAAAATGAATTTATTATATTTTCATACCATTTTAGATTGATTCTAAAAATAATTTCAGGTTTTTTACTTGTTTATTCTAATATCTATGTTGCCAGCAGTGTATGAAACTTTTAGGCAAGGTATGAAATATGAGAATTATTACATACTTTCCATAGGCATTTTATACAATACCTAGACATTCTATAGAATGACAAATGCTATTTAGGCAAAGTATGAAAAGAAGATCATTATTTAAAAATAAAAAGTGCGTACTTTAAAAATACAATTATTTTGAAAAATAATGAAAGAGTGCCATTAAAAATTTTTCGTAAAGTCGTACAAAACAAAATTTATACCTTTCTTATGGGGACAACATAAATTGAAATATGAACCTACTTGTTGCATCAATAAAGGAAATAATTTTATTTTGAATTGCACTTAATTATATTTCTTTTAAAAAAAATCGATGTATTTCGGACTTCGCCGGTTTGTCCTTTGGCATTCTATAGAATGCTTAGGAAATGTGTGAAATGTTAATTGTTTCATACATTGCCGGTAACATCTAGTAAGTAAAGCTTCTGAAAAATATAATTAATTTTGTAACCTTAATTAATTTTTTTAACAGGTTCCTGTTGACAAGTTTGGAAGATTTTATGTGGTTCTTTGAATTCCTTTCTATTTTTTCAACATTGTAAGAAATTTAATGATATATTATGGATAACAAAGTGGTTTTAACACTACAACCTTTTTTCTGTTGGGAAGATAAAATTTCATTGTTCAATCAATCATATTTTAAAATTCCTTTTAATTTAAAACTTTACTATTTTGAAATGAGCAGAAGATGGAGATATATAAAATATAAAGCAGCAGAAAAAGTTTGCAGAATTATCTCTCCGTCACTGCTGCAAAAGGCACTGTTGAAAATTCACCCAATATCAACAGATATTGAAAACTGGATCATAGCTCAATCTAGTATCTGGAATGGGGGCTTACTTAAAAATATTTTGGAACTGATGCCCTAATCATTTTAAGGGATATGAAAATAGATGGTTTCTACTGCTAATTGAAAATCTGTGAAAGAATACATTAAGACATTAAAAGTATTTTGGAATTGGTGCCCCTAATCATTTTCAAG
>BGPR01009942.1:6358-34599 GCA_013235015.1 Araneus ventricosus | reverse complement strand
AAGACATTAAAAGTATTTTGGAATTGGTGCCCCTAATCATTTTCAAGGGATATGGAAACAGATGGTTTCCACTGCTAGTTGAAGATCTGCGAAAGAATACATTAAGACATTAAAAGTATTTTGGAATTGGTGCCCCTAATCATTTTCAAGGGAATATGGAAACAGATGGTTTCCACTGCTAGTTGAAGATCTGTGAAAGAATACATTAAGACTGAGACAGTTACCTGCTTATTGTGTTTTGATAAGTATAGAGGATGAAATATATCTTTGAGACTTGAATATTTTATTCTATTATTATTATTCTATTTTTTCTTAAAAGAGCATTTTCAGAACTGTATTCAAGTATTTGGTATTGCTTTATTTCACATTTTATTTTAATTTCAAAGTTTTAACAGAGTATGCTGAAAATGAAAAGAGTTCGTATAGGGGAGGATTTTGGCATCTTATTACTCAGACTTGGTGTATGTTAATTTGATAATTGTTTTGTTCAAAAGTTGCAAAAAAACAATTTAAATCATTTAATTGTGATCAGTGAAAGAACTTGAAACTATTGAATTTTTCTTTTCTTAATACAGTGTATGAAAAGAATGTAATATGGGACCTATTTTTTAAATTTTTAGATTTACCTTGATAATAACTATATCAAGGATTATACAAAGAAATGACTTGTACTGCAAATGACTAGCTTAAAGAAGTAATGAATAACCTTAATGTTTTAGCAGTTTTTATTTTTATGATTGAGGAACGTTGACCTTTTTCGTTATGTTGACTATAATTGTCTATTAACTATGCCTGTCATGTCTGTGCAGATTACTTGATTACTATTATATTCATTTTTTAACTTATTTTGTTTTAACTTAGGTTGTTTTAATAAAAGGTATTTCACCACATTTGACAATTACCAGTGATTGGTTTTTTTATCTGATTATTTTGAACTGTATGAAATTTTTTTCTTTCTTATTTTATGTAGGAAAGGGGCTCCATATCTCGCTAAATATTGTTCCTATCATTTTAAGATTTTCAGAGACTCAAAACTGACATTTTCATCGATTTTAGGGTATCTGAGTCCCTAGAGTAATCTTGCGATTTACATAAGGGATATATTTTACAACACTATAGCAAATGTGAATGTACTTGTCTGTTTTTATATAAAAGTATGAAATTTCAATTAGTTGTGCTTTGAAATGTGGATTATTGCAACAATTTTTCTAAATTTGTAATTGCTGACTAATTGAAAAAGAATATTAAAGAGTCAATAGTATTTTTTAACCGTCTTAAAGATTTAAGGGGGAAAAAAAGGAAAAATCAGATTTTTTTTTGTAACTAATTTGCTTTTTCAAAAAGTTCATTTAATATGATATTTTTAATAATAACCAAGTATGATTGTTTTTTGATGTTGGCTGCATTTGGAAGAAACCAATAAATATATCATTTGAGGTAAACTTTATTATTCTTTCTACGACATTTGTTCTAGTGTATCTGTCCTATCAAAAATCAAGCATGTTTGAGGTTCTTTAGTTCTTTGAAGTTTCTTTTGCAAGATAAAACATAATTTTTCCTTCATTACCTGGAAATGATCATGTTATTCTTATTCCTGGGAGCTATTAAACATATTATGCATTATATACACAATGGTAACTGTAAACAATGATTTGCTCATGTGTAAAGATGTACAACATTTGATTTACATGTACTTATTTATCAATATCTTTCTAATAAAAAAATGGACTGAAAAGTTTTGTAAGTTACTTTGTATTTAATTATGTATTGAAAATCATATTACTTATATTATTTGTTTGCCTTTTTTAAAATTTTTGTTTACAACTTTATAGTCTATCTTAAGAATTCTCAAAATAAATTTTTAGCATGTTAATTATTTAGAGTATATGTCATAAAATTTTTAATGAGAGCTATTTGGTGAATGAAGATTTATTTTTGCCTTTAATTTAGTCAAATAGTTTACAAATCTGAGATTAAAATTTGTTGTTCCTGAGTAATATTGTATTTAAGTATACATGCTTTCAGGCATTGAAAGCAGAAGCTCGCTAGAAATATTTGTCAATATGGTAAACATTCTTTGACTGCTGTTTAAAAATTAGCCATGACTGCTTGCATATGAAGCCGAAGATTTAATTTATTAACTTTTTGCTGAAATTTTTCTAAATGTGTGAATAATTTGGTTAAAAAGTCATAAGAGTTTCAAAATTTAACTAGAAAAGTTCTAAATGCTGACTAACTTTAAGAAAGATGGCATTGTGTTGAAAACGATATGTTGTGGTGTATTTCTGAAATATTTGATGTAGAAGCTGTATATGTAAGAATATATTATTCAAACTAATCAACAACATCCCTTCTCGGGCCCTGGTACTCTATACTGATGGGAGTAAATCGGACGCAGGTAGGACTGGCAGCGGCGTTTATGCTAAGGCCGAGGACGGTTTGGTTTTTCGCTGCAGACTTCGCAACCCAGATAACTGTTCAGTTTTCCGATCGGAACTTCTTGCCATCCAAGAAGCCTTAAATTTTGCCCTACATTTTGAAAATAGCGATATCTATATTTTGACGGACAGCAAGAGTTCAATTCAATACTTAAAAAATTGGCTGGAAATTCGAGAAAAAAACTGGTCAAGAGGTTATTTCCAAAATTGCTACACTTTCGCAGAAAAGTAGAGTTTGCTTCCAATGGATTCCATCCCATGTTGGAGTATTTGGCAATGAGGAGGCAGACGTACTTGCAAAAGAGGGAAGTGCTCTCCCTTCTGCAACCTCTGGTGAACTCTTCACGTCCGAAATATATTCTATTCACAAGGCTATAGCAAATTCTGCTTGGAGAAATCCTCCCACACATGATTGGTATTCCGGGAACCGTCCTGGTCTGTCTCTACAGTCCGTAGGCACAAGATCCGCTCAGACTGCATTGGCCAGGTTGCGTAGTGGACACATTAAAAGCTTAAAATTCATCGATAAGGAAAAGACTTTTTCTTCTTGCCCTTGTTCCTGTCCTGCTTCTCCTGCCCATATCATTGACTGCATTGGTGCCTCTGCGAGGCAGCTGTGGAGTGGGGAGGTCAAAGGACTTGTGGAGTTGTTAGAGCGACGTGGTGTCATGGACCTGGTCTAAACTTGGGCCAGGGGGACATGAAACAACAACATATATTATTCATGTTCTTAAGAAAAATTTATATCTGCAAAACATTAAATAATCAGTTTTTAGATTGCATAGCATTAACTGAAAGATAAGTAATTAAATTCATTTGCGATATGTCTTTATTAGCGTCCCGTTTTGAAACAACATTAGGGCTGTTTAAGGGTAATGAAGGAAAATTTGTTTCTATCTATTCTTTTGTAAGATAAAAAGCCTAAATTGTCCTTCATTACCCTTAAATAGCCTTAATGTTGCTTCAAAACAGTATGTTGATATGACTAAATTAAACTTTCATTACCTGTAAATGATTATTTTAATATAAATCCTTGGTGCTCTATTGCATCCCTAATGGTTATTGTAAACAATGATTTATTTTATGTGTCAAGAAGTATAACATTTGATTTACATATGTTTATTTATCCACATCTTTCTAATAAAAAGATGTACTGAAAAACACATTTTTTACACATAATCACTGAAAAATTTTGTTTTGAGAATTATTGTCTACCCCAGTGGCAGAATCACCGCGTCGTACGTCGCAGATTTTGGACAGTGTCTGCAGACTATTTTGTAATAAAGTTTATCATGTGCTCATAAAATAAAACCCATCATGAAAAATATCAAAGTTATTAATCACACTTTCAAAAGAACTTATTAATTATTATATAACGCGCATTGCTAAAATATGCAATCCTCTCGCCCTCCCGAAATTATCGTTTCCCCCCTTCTTTCTTCCCTATGCTGAATATGGGCTTCCCTAGTTGACATAGTGACTGCGATTTGACCTTGAAGTACGCTAAGTGCCTCATATCAGTATTGGTCACGGCCGATGTTTTCTACGCGTTTCATTCCGATACGTTTCTGGCACTGAGCTTTTGGTTTCTGGAAATAACACGTGGTTTTTACTTTGAGATGGCTGCCTATGTAGATAAAATTCGTTGTTTTGATTGCGATGCTACATTATTACAAAAAAACTTAAAGCAGCATTATTTACGCCTGCATGAAAATAAACCTACGAAGTTTCAATCGATCTCTACGGTTGCAATTCAATCATTTCTTAAAAACGGAAGCAGAAAAAGAACAAATTCTGAAATTGATCAAGACAAGGAACAGAGTTTAAGCCAAGATTGCCCTAATTTTAAACGTTCTAAGCATTAGTTAAGAAATATGAAATTCATTATTATTCACACTTTCAAAATGTGCAAATGCAAAATTCCATAAAATCAAAAGTTGTGTGAAGAATTTTAGAGGACGACAGCTCTGTTCTTCCTTATTTTAAATAATAAACAATGATACTATGAAATCTTATATATGCATAGTTGCAGAACAATTTATCAGTTTGCATACAAACCATTAAAATGCATATCGGGATAAACATGCTAATAAGTTTCAAGGTTTTTGTTTCGTAAAAAAAGCAATTATTTATTGCATTTTAAATTAAAAACTTACAAGAAAGACATTTATTTTAACAAACTTATTTTTTTTTTACAATAAACAGAAGGCATACATCTTTAAATAACATCTAACATATTGAAGAATATTTCATTTATATGAGCTAGTGATGTATTGTTTTGAAAAAAATCACCAAAACATACACCAAGTGCTGTGTCTAAAACGGAAAAGTTCCCAAATATAATTTTCTGCATAAGTATTTGTGTAGTATGCTTAATATTACTTCTGAAACAACTTGATACTTCATTATTGTGAATTATCTTCCCAAAGAAAAGATTAATCTTCAAATGCTTTTGTTTATTAATTCAAACAATTATATTATACCAATAATAAAGATGTTCTATGGTTTTTAATTTATATTTGTCGTATTTCAATAGTTGTAAGTTGATACTGTAAGTATTTAAAAAAAGAAAGCAAAATATTTATAATTGCGCACTATTCTGCAGACTATTTTTAAGAGACCCAACCTCTGTTGCAGACTGTTGAAAAGTATTCTGCCACTGGGTTGTCTACCTTAAGAATTTAAAATTAAATTTCTTAGATGTTAATTACTCAAAGTATGCATCATAAAATTTTAAATGCAAGTATGTGCTAAATGAAGTTTTATTTTGGCCTTTAATCTATTCAAATCTGAGATTAGAATTTGTTTTTTAGAATACTGAGTAATACTGGATTTAAGTTATACCTGCTTTTAAGCATTGAAAGTTAAATCTCGCTAGAGATGTTTGTCATAGTGGAAAATATTCCTTGACTGGTGTGTGAGCTCTAATAATTGTTTGCTAAAATTTTACTAAATGTTAAACATTTTTGGTAAAATTTTTTTTATGAATTTCAAAAGTTTAGCACAAAAGTTCTAATTGTTGACTAGTTGAAGTAAGATGGCATTTCAAGTGGAGAGAAATGCTAACTGTTGAATTATCTCCCCTATAATGTAAAGATGCTTCTGGAAGCGTATTTTAATTTCCAAATACAATTATTTAAGTTTACCTGAGTTTTTAAATGTTAAAAGGAAGAGAAAATTTTACCTTTGGAAAAGCATTTTTTTTTTTTTTCTAACTTCAAATCTTTGACTTGGTTAGTTTCCAATGTAACATGATAAAATTATAGTGTGTCAACAACTCGTGTAATTTTTTTTTAGCCAGAAAATATTCCATGGTTAAATTTCTTGGTTAGCGAAAAGAATAATTCTTTTTTTTTAAAAAAAAATATGAAATTGAGAAGAAGGCATATATTTTTTTTCAATTTATCAAGTTCGTTTTAAGATTAAAAAATACCAGTACGTATGTTCACCAGAATAATTTCTATTAATAAGAAAATGGAATTAGATAATCACCTCAACAATGATTTATGGACACCATGTATTTAACAAAGAAAAGATGTAGTGTTATGTTTTACAGATTTTAATGAGTCATGCACATGTATAGGTACAATGTTGTTCAGGAAAATTATACATCAAAAAATTAAAAATGAACTTCTTGTCTGGAATATTGATGGAGGAAAGTAAAGTAAGAACATGAGTGCCGAAAACCACGTTTTATATAAACATTATTTCGATTGAGTCTTTAACAGAATTGCAAATAAAATATATGAAAAAAGATGCATGCATAAAGAGAAATGATTTAAAAGTCTTTAAGGTGATATAACAGGTTTCTGCATCAGGCTCTCGCTGCTCCAAGGGCCTCGCTTATACCACAAAATGATTTCGTGATTAGGTCTCAGTTTTACATCCACAGGACCTGCAAAATTGTAAGATGATTTGTTAATTGAAAGTTTTTATTTCAATTCACTATGCTGTTATAATAAGGGAGAGAAAAAATTTAAAAAAAGGAAAGTAGATGCTTCAACTGAAAACGCTTATTAATAAATAAATTAGGATTTGATTTTGTGGATTCAGAATATCCGTATGAAATCGATCATATCGTTTTAATTCGGCATTCAAACTAGTATTTTTTATATATATAATTGTAGATTTGTAAAATCTTTTGTAGACGTAGAGCGCTTGCAGCAGTACGTTTAATTTTGGTACATATTTTGCAGTATATCTTACTTGTAGAAGTGCGTGAGTGCTCGAGATTCGATACCACTTCAAACCTGCTCTTTATACATTTTAAATCGGGTCGTAGATTAGGCGATACAGAAGTGGCGCGCCATCATCTTTTCGTCATGTGACTAATGATGTTATATTACAAAATCTGTCTTGCGCTTCAGAAATTTTATTGCTGAGTATTGTACAGAAAATGTAAAAATAGCATTTAACACTATGTAACAAACAGTTCAAAATATCCCATTTTAACTGCTTAATCCCGAGGCGACTTTTTCCTTCTCGCCCCTTTAAAACCGGGTCTTTATGGGAAGATACGACATGAATCGGATTCTCCCAACATGGTTGGTCATTTACCCTACCACCGCACCCCCTGCTATAACCTTCCCTTAAGGCGAACGGATGTGGGCTGGGGTAGGCAAGGATAAGTGGACCTCTACCGCGCTTATCTCCAAAGCATGGTAGATTATTCCTTCTCGTGATGGGAGAGAGTGAAAACGAAAGTGGAGCGTTTTGCGTTGGCGAAAATGCTATGCAAATTGAAAGCAGTTTGCGTAATGGCACAACCCCGAGCAATTGTCCTGCGGTGATTAATAATTCCGCAGAAATGATCTTGCGACTGATTACGAGTTTAAAAGCAAAAAGATGACGTATCTACCAGGGTTTCTGAATTCCCGGCATTTTTTCTTTCCCGGGAACATAGCAGTCATTCCCGGGAATGCATCAAAATTTGAAAAAATCTAAAAATTAGCTATTTTTAATTTATATCAATAACAATTGCACAAAATAAGGATATTCATAACTTCCAGAATTTATACTCCTTTACATATCGAGCTACAATATACAAATAAGATATTTAACTTATTCTTCATTTTTAAAGTATGATTTAAGAAAACATAAGCAATCTTTGCTTTTGTCATTCAGCCCAGTTTGTAGCTTTGTTATGAACTACTCGGCAGCAGAAAATGCCTTGTAGGAATTGTTTTATAATTGATGATCGATTTTCAGTTGAGTGAAATAACTGCAATTCTTGCTTCACTATCTTGCTCAAATTAGAACTCTTGCTAGTTGAACAACGTAAGACCTTTGTCTTTGAGAGGATGGGTTTTTCTAATTTTACTTATAATGTCAAAGGTATTTCTTCCAAAGTTTCCGGTCTCTCTTCTTCTGAGTGCAAAGAGTTGGACAGTGATTTGTCTTTCTCGCAGAAAAAAAGCCTTGTTATAATTATTTTAGCTTGTCGAATCAAATAGTTTTTATTTGGTATAAGTGAAAGACCAGCAGTAACTGCAGCAGCACTCATATCATACTTTCTTCCAAAATTTAGATATTGCATTAAAGCAACTAAATTAACTGTGTTTCTCATTATTTTTTTTTTTGTCAGAGAACATTTTATATTCTTAGCAAATTTTGAGTTTTATTAGTTCAACTCTCCAATAATGAAAGCAAATACTCCTTCTGTGGTTAGCAAAATCGCGTTTCGACTGCATAGTTGTTCTATGCAATTTCTACTGGATTCACGCCTGTTGCAATAGTAGTCTGAGTTTCAAATTCTACATTAGCGAAAATTTGGCGTTCTTTAATATAAATTAATGCTTTTGAAATTGCTGATTTCAGACATGACACATTTCCGCGGAAACGCGGATTTCAGCTTTTTTGGCATCGGATTTTATCATTCTTAGTTTTCTTTTATATAATAATTCTACAATATTTTCAATATCTCAAGCACTTTTTGTATAAATTTATTTATTTTATTGTTCGATTAATCAATATATATATTATTTCTCGGTATTTATGTTTGGCACGATTCATTATTTATGAAGTTCAGCTTTTTTTGTTCCAAGCCTGTGTCATGTCTGAGATTTTATCTCTAAAAATTTTTCAAGCATTGCCAACAAACTGTTCCAGCGTGTTTCGGTATCTAATCAAACCATCCTTTCACAGCCCAAACCTGCTTTAACATAATTTTGTAGAATATCATTCTTGAGATGTGATTTTCTGAATAATTTTGCAATTTTTATTCCCGGGAACCAAGTATAATTCCTTGGAATACAAAAAAGTATGAAAATCTTACGATTTTCCCGGGAAAGAAACCCGTTGAAACGTTCTATGCTTATATCAATGATCACGTCAAATCCAGCACGACCAGTGACAGATTACGATAACTATACTATCGTCTGGCAGAGACACAACAACTGGATGCTATAATGATAGCAGTACAGGGTGAGTTGGAATCTGTTCCTAAATGTACGAATGAAAGTACTAAATGTACTAGGCAATTTGACGGCTAGAGAGGAATTATTCAAAACCGATTACCAGTCTCCTACTAAAAGAAAATCAGCTAAATCGCCATTGACTCATCAGAGTCCCAAATCATTTGTTACTAAAAATCCCTTTGAATTACGTAATACTCAAACTGAAACCCCCCTCCCCTATTAAACAAGTACCACCCTCATGCTTAGGTACACCGATAATTATGAAAGATGCTTGCTGATATCCGGAAAGTCTGCGGACCTAAGGAAAATAAATTCACAAACGGTTCCATTAAGGTGTTTCCTGGGACTGCTGAAATGCACGATAAAATAGCTGCCTTTTGTAGAACCCAATGTTATGTCATTCCCCCACGTAATAAACGCCCAATGGAAGTGGTAATTAAAGATCTTCCCCGTGATCATGATTTCAATAAAATTATAAAATTTCTTATCGAAACGCAGGGATTTTCTGTGATAAAAATCATTCAGTTAACTGAACTTAAAACCAGGAGACCCCTCCCCCTTTTTCCTTGTCGAATTAAATAGAACAGAAAACGCGCTAAAAATATTCGAAATTAAGCATGTAAACTATCTTGAAGTCTCTGTTGAGCCGTTCAGAGGAAGAAACATTGTTAGCAAATGTTTCAAATGCAATTATTACCATCACGCTGCATGTAATTGCGAAGGCAAATCTCTCTGCTCACATGAAACAAAAAATTGTGAAGTCAAAGGACGAATTTCAAATCCGATTTGCATAAATTGTGGAAAGTCGGCCATGTCACATCATATAGGGGATGCGAAATGTTCTCCAAGATCAACTCTGCACGGCAAAACAGAGAAAATTTCACATCTAATCATCTTACCTCCGATAGCAACCAATATAAACTGAAAGAAAATGTTTCTTGTGCTGGAATCTCTGACCCCACTCCCCACCAAGAGATGGCGCCACCTACCCAACTTCAAGATAATTTGATCCAAAATCTATCGGTCTCTTACCACATATTCAAAGATATGATCGAAGGTCTTGCAGAGCTTAAAAATTAATTAGAGATTACCCTAGCTCTTCACTGCCTTAAAACAATTAAAAAATACTAATGACCCGCTTGAAAAATGTAGTCTTCTCATGAAAGCTTTCAGCATCCAGGTACATATAACGGGCTAAGCGTTCATGTGCAATACTTACGCATAATATACTGGAATGCAAATGGCATTAAAAATAAGATTAATGAGCTACGGATCTTAGTAAATAAGTATTTAACCGATGTTATTTTAATTCAGGAAACCCACCTGAGACCGCATACGAGAATCTTCCTGGCAAATTATCACTCCTATTACAGCTATAGGAAAATCAAAATTTACTGCAGCCTAGCGGAGTGACTGCCATTTTAGTTAAAAACAATATTCTGCATAATGAATTAATTCCTCCTACCCTTCAGTATGTGGAGGTTTCAGTTGTAGTCCTTGACCTTAAAGACAAAGAGCCTGTAACATTAACCTCAATTTATATTCCCTCTAGCTCAGATAGTTCACTTTTAATCTGAAAAATCTTATTCAAATTAGTCCAAATCAGGTTATATGCGGCGATTTTAATGCTAATCATTTAAACTGGGGTTATAATTCTACTAGCCCGAGAGGCGTTACTTTAGCACATTTTGCTAAAAATTCCGGAATTGAAATTATAGCTCCTAACTCCCCCACTAGATATGGTCAGAACTCTGCCATATTTTATTTCCATATGAAATACACTTCCTCCCTGAGCTCAGTTCTAACCATAATCCCATTTTGCTAAATTTTAATTTTAAATATGCCATCCCTAATATTAGCGGAAAAATTAAAACTAACTGGAATAAATTTAGAAACCATTTGACAAACTCAAATAAACTTAATCCTAATGATATTAATTCCCCAGATGACATCGATACTTTTGTAGAAAATTACGAAAAGTTAATCATCGAAGCCAAGATCTCCGCATCTAACCCCATTACTTTCAATCAGACCTACATTGATCCTCGACTCGGGAAGCTTAATAACGAGCGAAATTTTGTCAGGAGGTTGTCTCAAAAATATAGAATTCCAGCCCTCAAGAGTAGATCAAATAAATTAAATAAAGAAATTAATAAATTAAATGATAAAGTTGAAAATGAAAGATATGTAAATACTCTTATCAATGTCAATACAGATGACGGTTCCTTCTGGAATTTTGTCCAAAATCATTCCTACCCCTAACGGTCCAGTCAATATTGCCTAGACAGATAAGGAAAAAACAAACTGCTTGGCTGATAGCCTGGAGAAACAATTCCAGCTTAATGAATTATATCACGTTGAAACTGAGCATATTGTCAATCATACTGTCAAAGGTTTTCAAAATTTTGTACCTAATAAAGTCAGTGACATTAAGCCACTTCTCCCTAGTGAAATTATTAACTATATTAAAAATCTTAATAAGAAAAAAGCCCCTGGCATTGATGGCATTAATAATAAAATTATTCAAAGTCTCCCTATTAATTATATCTCCATGCTCTCGACTCTTATTGAGATTATTATGATTTTTGGTCATTTCCCCACGTGATGGAGAACAGCCACAGTTATTCCTATACTGAAACCTAGTAAAGACCCCACTGCACCTGATAGTTACAGACCGATTTCGCTCCTTTTATCCATTAGCAAAATCGTTGCGAACATTTTATACTCAATAGACTCAACGACCATGTTGAAGAAAACAATGTACTCATACATGAACAATTTGGATTCAGAAAAAAATTATCCACTACTCACCAACTCCACAGAGTCACTGAGTACATCGAAGAGGGTTTCAGTAATGAACGGAAAACTGGGGCTGTTTTCCTGGATATCCAGAAAGCCTTTGATAGAATTTGGCAATATACATTAATTTATAAACTCATTAAATACAACACACCAACCTACTTAATTAAAACATTCTACTCCTATTTAATCAACAGAAAATTTGCTGTTAGAGTAAAAAACGAGCTCCCTAACTTAAAAAACATTAATGCAGGAGTAGCGCAAGGTTCTAAATGTGGACCCATCCTTCTCGCGCTTTTTATGAATGCCATTCAAAAACAATTAAACACAATGTTAAGCACTTTTGCTGATGACACGGCAATATTGGCTAGAAACAGCAATCATAACTACATTCGTATTGCACTTAATAGACACCTTAAAACTCTCGAGGAATGGTTTCTCAAATGGATGATCCAAATTAACGCTAGCAAAACCGATTCTATCTTGTTCTCTAATGCAATTCCCCCCATTAAAATTAACAACCAAAATATTCCGTGGTCTCAGGAATGCAAATATTTAGGAATAATATTAGATAAAAGAATGACTTGGAAACACCATTTTTGTTATGTTAAGAACAAAGTTTCGAGACCTAACTAGAAAATTCTACTCGATAATTTCTCGAAACTCAAAAATGTCTAGGGAAAATAAAATATTTACACTGCCCATTTGCGTCCAGTTATTACGTATGCGAGTCCGGTGTGGAGTTACTCAGCCAAAAATAACTTAAAGATTCTTGAAATTCAACAAAATCTATTAGTTAAAAAATCTTCAATGCCAAATGGTATATACATAACTCAGATTTTTATAGAGCTCTCTAATATCCCTCTCTTAAGCAATGCATTTAAAAGACTCGCTATTAAATTCTTTAACAGTCTCGAGAATTATTCAAACGAGGCAATTAAAGATATCCCAATTTATGCTC
This sequence comes from Araneus ventricosus, assembly GCA_013235015.1. Lineage (NCBI taxonomy): Eukaryota > Metazoa > Arthropoda > Arachnida > Araneae > Araneidae > Araneus > Araneus ventricosus. Next base: position 21,985 of record BGPR01009942.1, on the reverse strand, counting down.
GTAATTCACGAATTAAAAAACCTCGCAATATTTTAATCAAACTTTTATTTCTTTCTTTAATTTCATTTGTAGGTAGCTCCATCTAGTAGTCATTAATTTTCCTACAAACTTTCTCCTCGAAGCTCAATTTATTTCTCCCAGGCTGACTCCCCACACCCCTCTCTAGCCAATTAGATGTCTTCGTTCCTGCCACCTCCACGCCTGCGTGCTAACAGCTTCACCATTGGACAATGATACTTCTCCTCCTACTCTCCTGCCATACACAGCTCAGACGACTGCCAAACAGCATCATGTAAACATCCTCTGTCTATCATGGAACTTTTTCAGTTCACGGCATTCTACTGAAAGTTAAGCGAACACCAAGATTTCCATTGCAGGAGGTGGCCTCTGCGGGGGGGGGACTCCTTGAACCACATTATCTATCGGCTAATAATCACAGCGATCTCAGAACCTCATCTCCCCTCAAAAGGAGTCAACCGCCTCAGACCGGCCTTCGTCGCTGTTAAGGGGAAATTTTTAGACCGCCTCGCTATTTATTTGATAATATTAAATCAATTTTGAATTTTCCTTTTTATCTTCATTCGGAGCATGAAGTAAGAATAATAAAATGAAGTAATAGTGTCCTTTCTTGTGTTCGATTAAGCTTATAAACGTATCACTTTAAGAAAATAAACTTAAAATTGCGAATCCTAATTGCATCTAATGATCCTATTCCAGATAGAATGCACATTTGCAGCAAGTCTGATTTTTTCTGGATATTATCTTGTCATGACCAACTTGATATGTCAAATTTGCAGCGAAATTCCTTCAAACTAACATAGCATAATCGATCCTCCCACTTGCAAATCCTCCACTTGACATGGCGCATTTACGACCATGACACAATGACGAAGCAAAAACTCTTTTCTTCTGTCTTTTCTTTCTTCTCCCTGTCTGGTCCGAACTCGTATAGTGATCCTATGATCGCGAGTTTGAACCGCGCTGTCTTCTACATGTTCTTGTTTCTCACTATGTACATATCTCACTACACTTCTCTTATGCGGTCAGAAGAAGGGGAGGAAAAAAAGGGGAAAGGCAGCCTCGCCGTCCTGTTCCGCGATAATAAAAGAAGGGGTACAAAGGAGTTTCCGTTCTGTAGGAACGGCTTTGAAGAAGGGGGCTAGTTTGAATGTTGAAGTTTGCTATGAACTTGACACGACAAGTTTACTGCAAGCTTGCCGCATTGGGACTTCGAAATTTGCGTTAACTTGCTGCAATCTTGTTTGCCGTGCAAACTTGCATAGCTAGTCTGCTGCAAACCAAAATTTCTATATGGGATCGCCTTTATTACTGCGCCAAAACCAATAACTTGCTGCTGTAACTGATTGTAATATGGGTTTGAAGCAGAAAAAAGATAAAATTGTGGGTATGAATAACTGAGAATTTTACTTAACTGGTACATTTATTGTTCCTGCAAAAATAGTAAAAAAATTGCCAGTTGGTAATTATAGTAGAAAAATTCAACAAAACAAGCAAAAAGTAATATCTGTGTTAAAAGCGAGGAGAAAATTGGATATTTATTTTCTCTAGGAACATTTGAGAAGGAGGCACTTACTCTCTTCCACGATTTTCGGATCTTTGTCCGAGTTCAGAGTTTTCAGGTATACGAACCAAAACATCTCCATCTCGGGATCATCTTCCTTTCCATTTAACACCGCGACATACGGCTTGCCATCCACTACGTTGTACTTGACTCTGAAAATTTGGAGAAACATATACTCAATACTGATCAGGACCACTTTAAGCATTTAAATTAGAACATAATTAGGAGATTTGAAGAAACTAATTCTAAAATAATTTTACTGAAGAACATATTAAAATAATTAGACGTATTAATAGCAACCTTCTTTTACAGAATGTTGCTATTAATATGCGAATGTTGTATATCATAAAGTTACAATAAATGATACCATTTATTGTAACTTTATGATACTAAAGAGGACTAACACCTTCTTTTTCAGGAAGTTACTTGGAGAGAACAATCAACTCGAGTTCAGACTTCTTAAATATCGACATGACTTAATAGCTTCTCTAAGAAGTTTTGTAAATCAGAGTTCATGGTGTGCAGGAGTGGCGTTAGAATCCGTCCGTCTGGGGGGCACGGTCTTCTGTACAAGGGGAGAGGCGTAATGATGGTTCCTCTCAAATTATCACCAGATCTTTATTTATCTACTGGTAGATTAATAAATTTTGTGAACGGAGCACGAAAATGGGGGGGGGGGGGGCACCGCATTCCCGAGAGGGGGGCCCTGACCCCTTGGGCCACCCCTGAAGGTGTAAGTGAAAAGAAAGCTCTAGTATTCGCTGAAGTTTTTCTACAGAAGGGGAATAGTATTTTCGATGTGCTTTATCGACGTGTTTGGAAGATACTCGAAGACTTTTGTGAACGCATCCTCATCCTTCGGAAAATTTGGTCCGATGATAAGGCTTGCATCCCCATTACATATGTTGGGTTCAGAAGGCATTTGGTAAGTAAATGAATAATAAGAATGAGTGTTGAAATGTACCAATCTTTGCAACGATATAATGGAATTTTTTGTTATTTACAGTGAAAAGAACGTACGTACCACCAAAATGGAATCATCTAATTAAAGTCTCCCAAATTAACTTCAACTTAAAAAAATTGGGTTTAAGTTGTTTATTACATGATATTTTTGAACAAGTCAGTTTATGCTGTATCGTCAGACTCTGAAAATAACCGAACTTTATATTGTTACAAAGCTATAAAGTCGTTTCCCTGAGATGCTAATCTTGGCGATCTTGGCGACAAAGTTGGCGACTTTGACGACAAAAGGAATTTTCTAGAAGGACCTCGCACTTTCAACCTATTTCTACTGGCTTCATGAACTTTCTGGAGATTACGTCACTTCTTACGTAATGAAGTCACTTCCTGTTAAAAAAGCATAAAAGCAAGCTCTGAAGCCAAGAAGAGTTAGTTGGATTTTGATCAGCAAGCAAGCTAGTGAGCTAACAAGAAGCCTTTGAGCGTTGTGTTGAGATTTAATGGTAATCTCTGTTGTGAATCATTACAAGTGCTGTTTTAATACTTGTGCTATGTTTCTTTGCTTAGAATATTTGTAAAATAAAGAGCTTTATTTTTTAAATCCTGCTTATTGAACTGCATTCACGTACACCCACAAGACGATTTTGCCACAATATCAAAAATGTATTTATTTGTCATATAAAGCAATTTGTAGAACTGGTTTTTTAAGGTGGAAATCTAAATCATTTACAGTAGTTCGCATTATGCACGAAATATGAGCCTCGAGAAAGAATACATCAAAAATGAGTGGTAAAGCCGTAATCAGTTCAGTATTTTAAATATAAGACCGGTGACTGAAAACTATTCGTTACAATTATTTCTTCCCAATTTTCATTTCATTGTCATTCAATACCATTGAAGCTATAGATCGTGTTCGGTCGTTTAGTATAGGCAAACTGTTATAGATAAGGCGGTAATGTGGTGGAATATATAATAATACAGGGTGAACAAAAAGTACGTAGAAACTTTAAAAATTCATAAAAACCGGAAAAATAACCGAAATAAAAAACGGTTTGCAGAGTTAGCATCGCTAGGTCACGGGAATTTTTTTAAGATAAGCAAAAACAGCCTATAGGTAGCGCTGACGTACACAAGTTAAAGAAATGATAAGCAAATAACGAACAGAATGCCTCCAAATCGTTTATTACAGCAGTATGTGTTCCATATGAGCATCAACACAGGGGATAACACATCGCACGCGAGTCAAAAATCCAGCAACGGCAGAATGCAGCAGGCAATGGTCGCTGATTTCTGGTTCACGTAGAACAACTTGAATTTTGTATCTGTTCAGCGAAGCGGCAGAAACAAGCAAAATTGTTAGAATAAAATGGACCAACAAAGCTTTATCCTTCGAACTTAGTATCCATGTTCACTTGTTGTGATTGTGGATAAACAATGAAGCAAGTAATTTTTGGGCACGGGCCCCAAATTGCATTTATTGCCCCTTATTGCATTTCTTATATCTTTATTTCGCATATTAGACGGATAATATTATTTTCTAGAATTTCAAGCATTCTGATATTTGATTTGGCTGCTGTCCCGGATGAGGCATCCGTAAGTAATTATCGGACGTACGATCGCAGTGTAGAAAAGCAATATGTATTTCCTATTCATTTCTGAATCTCGTGCTATTAAAGGGAAAAGTTTTCTATAACCGTCTCATATGCATATTTGCACCGAAGTCGCTTGCACCAGCGCCATCTATAGGCTGTTTTTTGAGTTATTGTTTTCTTGTCTTAAATAATTTCCCGTGGCCTAGCTATGCTATCCTAGCAAACCGTTTTTTATTTCGGTTATTTTTCTGGTTTCTATGGATTTTTAAAGTTTCTACGGACTTTTTGTTCATCCTGTAGATCAAATATATGCTTTTTTTTTATTTCTTATGTAATTTCGCGTAGTAAATAAAATGAGTTCGGAACAAATTTGGCCTCCCTTTTGACGCCGGCTTTGGAATGTTTATCTCATGGATTTTTTTATACAAGACAAATCTTGGCTTATTTTTCAGCCCTTTTATGTTGAACTAGTTAACCTTATCCTCTCCAACATTTGTCTTTCTATTGCAAATACATTCTTCTAATTATTTTGGTCAAAAACTATTCTCGCATTTCTTTTACATGAAAAGGTTCTGGGTTCCAGCAGTTGGAACAAAACTGATCCAATCCTTGCGACCATAGATTAATTCTTTTTTGCCTTTAATTAGTAACACTGAAGCCGACATCCTTTGGCAAGTAAATGCGTCCAGACATAAGAAAATTATGATCAGAGAAAGCTTTGGACATTCCTGGATTTTGAGAATGAAATCAGTCCAAACACAATATTTCTATTTTGGCCTGTACTTAATGATATGGCAATAACTCGTTCTTAAACATAAAATCATCGTTAAAGGCAAATATTTCTTACTGAAATATTCTCCATATTATGCCCTACTCAAAAACTGCTATTAACTTAAAATTTGTTTGGTAGATAATTTTTTATAAGCATTTATTTGTCCGTTGCGTCAACGTAACACCAGCAATTAATGGGTTAAGATGCTTGATAAGATATGTTCCGATTTCTTGGGATCCTCGAGGATTCTCCGTTTCATCCCACAAGAACATGCATCCTTTATTATCTTTAAATCTATGAATCCCCTAGTTATGCAGAGTGTTTCAGAAAAACATGGCCAAAATGAAAGGGTAGATCAGGCATACAGAGTCAAGTCATTTTCGCAAAAGAACATGGAGTTGGAAATGCAAAGGAGATTCGCGACAGGATGCTGCTCTCTGCCAGTGAATTGAGTAAAAGGAAAGGATACACCAAATGAAATGTACAACACAGATTGAATCGGACACAAATTAACATACATGTGGGTTAGGTTTGTTTAGATTAACGCCCCGTTTTGAAGCAACACGAGGGCTATTTAGGGACGATCCTCGTAATTTTGAACCACGGTCAGATGACGAGGGCGACACCTGAACTGGTACCCCTTCTTCAAACTTCCGCGCCACACCAACGAAAGAACGTTTGCCCACTACCTATGATTTAGAGTGTAACAGGCAGAGCTTCAGAGGAATCGGGTTTCGAATCTGCGGCCCTCCGGTGCTGAGGTCGAGACCTTGCCACTGGCCACCGCGGGCTGCTAAAATACATGCAGAATATAAAGTAGGTGTTCAACGACGTGACATCTGAGGCGATACGGAATGAAACTGAGTTTTGTGTTATTGTAAATTTGTATTCCACTCAATCTGTGTTGTACATTTCATTTGATGTATCGTTTTCTTTTACTCAAGTCTGACAAGGAGCCCCTGTAGAAAATCCTCTTTGCATTTCTGATTCCATGTTCTATTGCGAAAATGTCTTGTTTCTGTAAGCCTGACCTACCCCTTATGTTTGACAACGTTTTTTGAAACGCCCTGTATTACGTCTATAGTTTGCAGTGAGCTCACAATTGATTTACATTGATTGACATCTGGATATTTTTTTACCTTTTCATTCCCTGATCAGTATCAGCAGCGGCTCATGCTATAACAATATAAAGAGATTGTTTCAATTGCTTTGGTATCTGAAAATTTTAAAAATGAAGAGTCATTTTCTGAAAAGAACAGACTTACACCTATTGGCTTCTGAATCCTCCATATAAAAATACATGTTGTAATTTGTAGTTCTTGTATCTGTGAAAATAATACAAATTTGTTTCTTTGTATTGCTACAAAATACGTACTCCTGTCTGTTGTCAATCTTTGCTACAGTCTCCATTGCATCGTAAATAGTGATGTTCATACGCATTCTCAGTCGCCAAGTTCTGGCCAGATTTATTTCGTCACCCATCCAGACGGAGTAGTGGACAGTCATCGTCTCCCCTGTGACATCCAACACCTTCTGTAGAGCTTCCTCTTCTAGATTTAAAGAAAAGAAGTTATTTTCATTGACTTTTAAAAATTTCAAATAATATAAAGAATGATTCTGTTTCATGTTTCTAATTGTAACGCGGTTTCGTTATGAAATCTTATTTTAAGAACTTATTTTATCAAGTCGAATGCAATTTAGATGTTTTAGCTGTTTTAGAAGTTTTCAAGAAACAGAAGAGAGATTTTTGGACATTTCTGGTAAATTTTAACCGTGTCCCAGAAATAAATGGTAACATACGCTACTAAATAATAAGAATTAAACCTTTTAAAATCCCATTTTTATTTGAAACTCTACAATTCCGTTGCCATTAGGAACTATAATTAAATTCGCTTTCATTCAGAAAATTGCAGTTGAATAAGTCGTCTATGTGGGTGAAACGAATTTCTTAAATTAAAAGAAAAATGCTTTAAAAAAAAAAAACTGACAAGATTGCAAGCTGCAAAACATACTCTAAAACATCCATGATATAGAGTTAAAAGAGATTTTAAATCGGAACTAATCCTTATTTATCATTTTTAAGTGTGAAAAGCATCAAATGCAATTAAAAACCGTAATCATCAAGGATGTAAATTGAAGTAATAGTGATGAATAAGAGTTAAAAAGAATTTGCGGAAGCATTTTAATATCCACCGGAAGAGCCATCGTAAATAATGGAGCAATCCAGTCTCAACCGGACATCACATTGCAAACTGGAGTTACCATAACCAGAAAGATCGTTAAACAGACAGGACACCTACGATGATAGATAAATGGCATTAAATGCATTATGCCGGAAGATAACGATCAGAGAGTACTTTGGGAACTTCGTTACTGCATTTAGAACGATAAACTGCAGACAATATGTGTACATACTCATATCGAAAACATACTTGGAGAGTTGTTTGCTTCTCTAATGGGTCTAGATTCAGTGGATAGAGTAATTCTAGACGAAGTTTCATTTGGATATGGCAGGGGACTCGTTTTCTCCCCTCCAACAAAAGGGAAACTAACTATAAGATAAGTAACAGACAGGATACCTACGATGATAGATAAATGACATTAGATGCATTATGCCGGAAGATAACAGTCAGATAGTACTTTGGGAATTTCGATAGTGCATCTAAAACGATAAACTGCAGGCAATATGTATGCATACTCATATCGAAAAGGTACTTGGATAGTTTTTCGCTTCTCTAATGTGTCTAGATTCAGCGGATAGAGTAATTCTAGACGAGGTTCCATTTGGATATGGCATAGGACTCGTTTCCTCTCCTCCAACAAAAGGGAAACTAAACTCTATGATAAGTGTGGAGTCCTTGTGAGGGTAATCATCATGTTGCGTGCCCGAATACCTCAGCATGTTTCTGTTGATGTAATGTGAATACAGAGAGCTATAATGTTGAGTTCTAGAATCTTATGGAATCTTTAGAAGGTAATTAGTTTCGCAATTTTAAATTCATAGATAGGCTGTATTGAGGAAAGAAGGTTATTTTCTGCACATACATCAAATCCCTGAATCTCCTAATATTCCTTAAATATCGCTCAAGAGAAAGATTTATAGTTAGTTGCTAGCAGAGAGATAGAAGCATAAGAAACTATTCGAAAAGTTCAAAAATGAGAAGTTTAGAAGAATTTAAGCATATAAATAATGAAAAATCCAGATCAAACCGTTACTTAAGACGTATTTTGATGACTATATCCATGCGAAAATAAATAAATAAAATAAAATTCTGAATCCTCAACTTCAACAACCAAAAAAATTTCATTGTCGACTCACCCGGAACCAGCTGTTTGCTGCAGTGACTGGAACTGACGTTGAGCAGACTCTTTCGATGGAGGACGGGAAGGGCGTAGTAGGCGTCCAGGAAAGATTTGCTTCCATTCTGGCCATCTGTTAAAACCCTCATTGCCGAGTTCAGGTCGAATTCCTTCTTGTAGGAATCGTGGATGAACAGGGCCTGTGATAAGAAGCAAAAAATTATCTTATGCGATAAGCCAAGAAACAATAAATTCATCAAAATTATGCCTAATAAATAAAATTGATTAAAATATTTTAATATGCACTCTTTGTTAGTTTACTAAACACCAGATTTTTTTAATTTTAATGATTTTTTTGTTTTTTAATCTTGGGATATATTGTTTCTGAAACTCAATGCCAGGTGGCGCCACTGTTAGAGAGTATAAATTCAATTAAATTAATGAATAACTGATGATTATGTTAAAAAAAAATCAAAATGACGCTTTTTCATCGACGATACACAAGTGTATGAAATTTCAGTTCTCTAGCACAGCGAGAAGCAAGTTAAAAATCGATTACAAAATTTTTTATTTACTAACATGAAGCATGTTGAATAATAATTTGAAAATATTGAAATTTTGGAACATAAGAACAGTGGTATTGATGTTCTAAAAACAAAATTTATAGGAAAACGAGGTTGACTTTACGAGATTTGTAAGCAGTGGATTAATTTTATTAATAGGTTACCTGACAATTACGAGATAGCTTATAGTTGGCGGTCTTGTCCAGGACGCCGACTAAGAGGTGTTTCATAGAGATTATATAGAAGAATATAATGTAATTGAATAAAATTAGCTCTCCTGGGACAGGTAACATGCAATTAGACTTTGCATCTTACAACGTCTAAAATTATACACTTGCGGTGTATGCATTTCGAATAAAAAAGGATTAATCTCAGAAAGGAATGGAATTTCTATTTAATTATTCTACGGTATTACCTACAAGAAACCTTGCGTATCCTCTATGATATCGTTAAAAACTGTCAGAAAATTCATAATTCTGCAATTCAAAGTTCTCGGAAGAACCTCGAAACAAAACTGTTGGCAAGAAATCAAGGGGTTTATTCATAGCTCCTAGAAGCCGTCTTGTATGGGAGTCGAACGATGACGACATGTGAGTGTTATGTTTCTCCTGCAAAGCAATCATAAAAAGAATTCTTCCTGCAATTTTTCCAACATTATATTTTCTACTGCCACTCTTATCTTTTCATTTTCATATTGGGAAATCTCACGGCTCCGATTTTAAGGGCATATTTCCCCCTGCAATTTGAAAGATGGCTAACGTTCTACAGAATCTTTATTTTCTTGATGAGAAATCTTGCAAATACCAGCCGAATTATTGACAAGTTCATATAATATGCCTACGTTGCAAATTCATGATTAAATAGAGGTCCAATAAACTCAGGGTAATGAAGCTCTGCCTGCGCATCAAAAGAAATTAGACAGAACTTTGAGGACTGGGAGGATGAAAAAAAAAAGAGTTTACAATAAAAAATCCGAAAATCTGACTTTTAGATGGTGACAAGAATAAATTGGTTACAGATACAAATTTTAAGTGCCAGGGGAATATTACGCTTCCTCTAAAAGTCAGTTCACTCAGCTAAAATCATGTTTCACAAGATGATATTGTGTGTCAACTCTGGTAACCACAAGACGAAAATACGAGGACCGTTTTTTTCAACCTCCGTTGGTCCATAAAAAATAGAACAAAATGAATTTATTACCAAAAGTTATGTTCAAACATGATTACTTTTCGACATAATCGCCGTAAAGATTCAGGCGTTTGACATATCGGTGGACCAGGTTTCCGATCCACTCTTCGAAGAATGTTGACGCCAGTAATGTGAAATGGGCCTTAAAGTTGCTTTGAAATACCTCATTTTTTGGAAGCTTTGGCCTCCTGGCCTGTTTTTCAGTTCAGGGAAGGGATGAAAATCACTCGTCGCTAAGTCGGGGCTGTAAGCAGGGTGATCAGACACATCCCATTTAAAATGCTCCAGAAGCTGCTGGGTTACAACAGCACTATGAGGGAGGGCGCTGTCATGAGTGAGAACAACTCCAGAAGTCAGAATGGCTCATCGAAGTCATCGTAAAGTCTGACAAGAAACAGCTCCATTGGTCGTTTTCCATAACACTACTCAACTCGCACTTGGCGGGAGCATCTATTATACCAGTCGTGTTTACGTGCCGACAGCTCAGCTGAAACTGAGGGCAGACATTGTCTATCTTTTCTTTTCCTATAACAACTGATTAATTTTCACTGACCACTTGATGTTGCAGATGTGATGAGAAATACACAGTGCACACAAGATTCTCTTTGATTTCATTGTTTTTTTGTTAGTAAACGTCTTTACTTAATTAAAAACAAATTTTCGGTATCTACTAAATATACTTCAACATGTTTTGTCTTTCCTGTAAGTTGCAGGAATCATTCTTAGGTTCCTTCTTATATGCATGCATACGAAAAACTCTTTCTCCTTCTCTCTCTTTAATGCTGCATTATCAGCAGCATTGCATTAAGTATAGATTCGCTAGTCTTGTCTACTTGCATCCAAACACTTTATCCATCTATATAAAATCACTATTTGTGCAAACAAGGTATTTCATTCAATTTATAAATACGAGGGTCTTTTTTTCAGCTTCCAATTGATCTGCAAAACAGAGACAGACAAGTGGAAGGATGTTGGGATCAGCGGTGGCCGATTGCGCATGTCTCTAACATCTGCTACTTCCGATGTCTGCTCGTGATTTTCAGCTGAGCTGTCGGCATGTAAACATGGTAGTAGAACTGCTGCTCCAACAAAGTGCGAGTTGCGTAGTGTTATTCGCTTTCTTCAAGCAGAAGGTTGGTTTATGGAAAACAATCAATTCAGCTGTTTCTTGTCAGACATACGACGACTGCGAAGAGCCATTCTGACTTTCGGAGTTGTCCTCATTCATGACAACGCCCGCTCTCAGAGTGCTGTGGTGAACCAGCAGGTTCTGTAACAGTTTAAATGGGGAGTGTCTCATCACCCGGCGTATAGACCTGACTTAGCGTTGAGTGATTTTCATCTCTTGCCTGAATTGAAGAAATGACTGGGAAGTCAAAGCTTCCAGGAAAACGAGGAGATTCAAAGAGAAGTTAAGGCCCATCTCATATTACTGGCCACAACGTTCTTCGAAGAGAGGACCGGAAACTTGGTCCAACGATATGACAAATGTCTGAATCTCCACGGCGATAATGTCGAAAAGTAACCATGTTTGAACATAACTTTTGGTAACAAATTCATTTTGTCCTCTACTGTTGTCTTTTTTATGGTCCATCGGTTGTTGAAAAAAACCCCGACCCTCATAAATTTGTCTTTAACCTCACCGGCACACCAACTGACTTATAAAAGACAGTTCTGTCAGTGAATCGTCGAATTAATGAATAACAAATTGGAGCAGTATTTCATTTAGCCTATCTTAACCTTCAACTTCAGAGTCAAGTAAGCATATATAAAACAGAGAGCCTCTCAATTGTTGAGGGATTACCTGTGTGACGAGAGCTGTTGTCCTGAAGTTGTCGACCGTCCCATTCCTGAACTGGCGCCTCTTCAGCTCCTGCAGCATGTCCTCGAGGGTGCGCTCGTCCACGGACACGTCGCTGCGGGAGGAGATGCAGGACAGGGCCATGCTGGACAGAGCCTGATAATCTGCAAAAAGGAAGCGGCGTCTTCTCATTCAGGATGTAACAGATTGGCACTGCACAAACTGATAGGGGAAATACAAAGAAATAAGAATAACGTTCGAAAATCACACTTCTCTGAGTTGTAATGAAATTAATGTATTCGATGTGCAGGTTCGATATTACAATTCATATAGAGTCATAATCACGAATACACATTCACAAGCGCAAAAGATACTTTAACAGACATAACTTATTAATCTACAGTAGGATTTGTAAAATAGAAATTGTAAGTACATTTTTCTTACAATTATGTAAGAGTAATTCAGGAGAACAAGACCTTGGAGAAGTCCGGAATGACTCAGAATAGAATTCCATGGAAGATATCTTCTAATAACGCACCGAATAAAATCTGCAGAAGACCCCTTAATTATCCAACTTATAAAATAGAATTTAAAACCAAATGTCTCTTGATAGTCAACTATCCTCAATGATTTAGTTCTATCGAATTTGAAATATCTATAGTGATGACATTTCTCATAATACATCTGGTTGCAATCATTGTTCCCTTGTTACATGGAAATAGCGTTTTTCAAAGTTATTTTTCAATTACCAGTTATCGTAAGGTTATTTAAAGTATTTAAAAGAGTAAAACTAGGAAATTAAATTCAATTTTGATGCGTATTTAAATAAAAACAGAAAATGAGTTTTTTTTGTATATTCCCGTTTTCCCTTCGTATCTCTTGGATCTTGTGAAAAATTCAATGGTTAAATACTTAAATTTATGTAATCATAAGATCTTGAATTAACTTTTAATTAGAACAGAAGCAGAGATTGATATCAGTTTATCTTTATTCATCGATAGTTCCTCTACCGCCTTGTAAATTTCGGTTAAACACTAGAATTCCTTGATCGAGAAGTTGAATGACCTACTTTCATATGAAGTTTGCTTCGTAAAATGACGATCTGGCTGGTGAATTAGGGATTGAGACGAATCTCCACAATCCTCACGCATATGGGAACGGCCTCAAAGAGAGGGGGGACACGAAATTAAATACAAACCTCCTGTTCTGAAAACACGGGATCTCTACACTATCTGTGTATAATCTGTAAATTATATTTTTAGCGTTATGATAAATACTTCTACACGTTTTCGTTAATTAATAAAAGTTTTTATTCTAAATAATCAATAGTGCAATCAGTAGTTGAGATGTTAATGAACTAATTTGAATTTATATTTTTATACGTTCATATTACTTTGTTCCCATACTTTCTCCAAAGGAATTAGAATATTTAGGAAAATTTTTAATTTTCATACAGTAATTTTCGAAAAAAATTCTAATAAAATTTTCTACAAGAAGGTGTACGTTTATTATTATTCTCTTATACTGTTCTATATTGAAAATGCCCAGCTGGTTTCATAATATTGAATAACTACTGAATGAACTACATTTAATCATAAAGCTTAACTTTACTATTCTGTACTACTATTCTCTGCCACTATTCACGGCTGAGATTCGAACCATCTATATATTAGATGAACCCTTCTCTTCCATCTCTTAACTATAGTAGAGAAGGGGTCATTCTAATTAGATAATTGGTTCTGGACGCGCCAGTGCGTCTGTGGCAATGAATGTGCTTATTAATGCATACGCTCGTTAACCCTCTGGTTCCTAAGGTCATTGAAATATAGGGACTTCAAAATAGGGGAACGTCCGAGCACCTTCATCAAAGATAAGGGAAATTCACTTTCCCCCTCAACAACCACAATGACAGCTGACATTGTCCGAATTGTAAGAAAACTCCCCTCTTCCCCAAACACATCTGGGCGAGCCACTCTAACGATGAAAGCACGCACCGCTGGTGTGAAATCAATAACACTTAACGAAAGGGGGGTGGAAAATTTAGAGTGATATTTGGACATTTTAGACTGCTGGTCATCTTTTGCTTGAAGGGACGGTCCCGTATCGATAGAGTTAAATACTGAAATACTCAAGTGTTTTATTTTTAAACGTTCTTTTAACTCAGGGCTTCTATCAACAACTAGCGAATTTAACTTTTAACAAGCTGCCGATTGAATTGGAATCGAGGCAACTGAAATTGAGATAGCAAATTATAATCAAGTTCATTTTTAAATACCACTTGCCTGTCCAGAATGGCCTTTGCTGCGAGTCGTATGCTATGGTCACTCTCTCCACATCTTTGGTCGTCATGGAGTCCCCAGCATTGCAGAGGACGAGAATTAGGAAGGGGCTGGTGTAATTTCTACCGTCCTCAACTCTTTTGCGCAACTCCCGAACCAGATCATCTCCGTAGAAGTCTGTTGGATCCATGCAGGCCACTAATAAGGCGTGAATATACAGCGCAAGTTCCTGCGAGCTTATCCTCTTATCCCTGAAGAAAAGGAAGACACTATTTTGTTATACAAATTGCTCTATTGTAAATTGCTCTATTTTCGTTTGACTGGATGGTTGGTAGGCGTTGCCTGAGTGAAGGCACATGCCGGTAACTCTGGTAATGAGCTCACTGACCATTACACCAAAATAGCGACCACTTCAGGTGATGAAATGGATATTCCGGCTCCCTATTCTTACATTAAATTTAAAATTAAAAGAAATATCATAGAAGAATGGAGGAAAATATTGGTTTAATGATAACTATGAATCAAGTACACGTATTAGAGGGATTGTTGAGCATGTGGATACAAGTTTAATTCAAAAATTTTTTAATATATTTCCCTAACTGTGGACAGACCATTTTTTTCTATCTTAATCGTTTCAAAATCCTTAATTCACCACTTTGTATCTGTAGGAAAATAGGGGATGCAGATCACTATGCTTTTGATTGCATCCACACAGAATGGTATCATCTTAAAAAACCATCAAATAATATAAAAAGAGAATGGTTTAAATCTTTACTTTTTAACAAAAATGCAGCTCCTAAAATTCGAGAGATATTCCTTATAAGTGATAACATATGCAACAGACTTTCCCAAGTGTATCATGGTCATACCTGACTTTCTTTCTTTTTCCTCTTCTAAATTCTGATGCAGAATTCGGGATTTTTTTATCTGTTTTTTCCACAAAATTGTGTTATAGAAATTCTTTGTTGTTGTTTTTCTTCTGTTTCAAAATTGTTTTTTAAGACTTTTTTCTGTCTCTGTTCCATAAATTATATCTTAGACTTTGGTTTCTTTATTTACTATTGATTATGCTTTATAAAATTTTCATTTCTAGTTTATTTTATGTATGTTTCTTTATTTATTATGCTTATTTGTATTTATTTATTATTTATGCTTGTAATTACTTATTATGTTTGCTATTTGTGTTTATTATATTCATATTTACATCTGTATTTTGTATTGTATAACTTTTATTGTATTATTTTACTTACATTTTTTGTATTACCTAATTTATTTGTATTATATTGCATTCTATTTCTTTAATATTTGTATTAAAATTTTTCTTTCAGCCGACTCGTCACATGCTTTACACTCTTTGGGTAAGCAGAGACGGCGTGGGCAATAAAAAAAGAAGAATCTTAGCGACTGTTTTTTGAAGTACTAGACCACATTCTCTGTGTCTCAGAGATCTTCACAGGTAACAGCACCGTTTTAAAACTACACGAAGTCGATTGTAAGGTGGAAATCGTTATTCTTTCTTAAGGTAGGGGGCCCAAATATTGCCTATACATTCCTAATATCGCCCACCACGGTTGCTTCTTGATTTTAAGT
>BGPR01009941.1:25585-45178 GCA_013235015.1 Araneus ventricosus | reverse complement strand
GGAAGAAGTCCACTCCTTAGATAAAGGTTTTGAAGAGGAGAAATTTCATGATGCTTCTAGAAGTTTTGAAGACCATCTTATCGGGAAAGGTATCCACGCATCAGGCGAGAAGGTTTTTGGAATCGGCGAAGCTGTAGAAGAATCAAAATCTAAGGAGTTTATTGTTAAAGCAAAAGAATCTGGAGTTAAGAAGCTGACGAAAGATGAGGAGATGGCGAAAGCTGGAAAAGACATTAGCATAGAAGATATTTTGAAAGAAGATGGATATTACATCACAGGAGGCACCCATGCATATGAAGCAGCTCGTGACAAGGCCCACGTAGATGCTACAATACCATTGGTAGAAGACAAGGAGAAAGCTGTTGATACTTCTATTGCTCATGGACAAGGGGTATTTCACAAAGCAAGTGAAGCAGGAGCTGAATTCGCTAAAGGAAAGGGGGCCGTTCTTCATGGTATGAAAGGAGAAGAAGGTGTTTTAAAAGAAAAGGCTCATGGAATCGATATTGGATTAGAAGAAGCCCATATCAAGCATGGTATCAATACCGAAGAGAGTCATTTGATTCATGGCATTCCTGAAGTGCATCACATTGCAACAGGCCACAAAATTGATGAAACTCTAACCAAAGAAATTCACCACAGCAAAGCTCATCAAATCAAAGAGAAGCTTATGGGCATTTTACGCAAAATCGTGCCCATTAGAAAGTGCCATCTTGTCACCATGCCACCTCGTGAACTGTTAGGAATTGTTGACTGCATTTCCAGAAGTAAGTGCAACATTCCTCCCAAATATTTTATTGAGTAATAATTTAGATTCATCTGTTTAGACTTTTTTAATTCAATTCAGGTTCATTCAAAGTCATCATCTATTTATAATTGGGAATATTTTTTATACAAAAATTACTAATTTCTGCTCTTTTTAAGTTTAAAAATGCGTCATTAATTACCAACGTTGTAAAAATGTATGTGTAACTAAGATTTAAATCAATTGCATATTTCACTGTAAAAATAATTTTTTAAATGATACTTTTTAAAAAAATTGTTAACAACAAGAGAAAAATATTTTTATATCAAATAATAAAATTCACCACAATATTATGTCTTAGTAAAAAGCTTTAAACAAAACATTATAGTAGATAATAAATGACTATTATTTGAAAAACTGTATTTTTATGTGTATAACATTCTAAATGTGAATAATTTTATTATTCTTTTAAGGTAAAGATCCTTTACTTTGTGAGAAATTCGCGATGTGTGAAAAGAAGATGCCATTGCAAGTAAGAATTTAAAGCACTTTTTGAATTTAATATTTTTTTCTTGAATTTGTTGTGAAGAATTAAGATGAAAGAAAGTAAGAAAGAATCCATTGTATTATACTTACAACATTCGATAGTAATTCATATGTAACTATCATGAAAAAATACGTAACTAAACGATAAATCTTACGCGGTATTATTTAACCCCATCTTGATATAAAAACAATTTCAAGAAGCTATTTTTAAACAAATAATATTTATAAGGGAAAAGCAAAGAAAGATTTATTGCTAATCAGTGTCATGAGCTTGATTTAGAACTTGTTTTTATTATTTGGAACAATCTGAGAGAGTATTAACTAAGTAGCACAGTCTTAAAAGATAATGACAGTGAATGCAGCGATGGTTGCATGAAAATTTGTTTCTGTGCTTTTATTTGTTACTTTTCTTCTCTGTAAACAACCAGCTTTCGAAATGATTATTTTTTCACAATTCTAAAAATTCTTTTAGGTAATTCTTGCGCTCGAAAAGTGCCAAAAAGAAACCATTCCTGGTGGAACGAAGCGATGCAGCAAATACGAACCACTTTATCCTTCTCCTGAAATTCCTGTCAAGGTGAATTTGCAAATTATATTGTTTCTTTACTAGAGCCGAAAATCCCATCCGTTTATTTTTAAAGTTTAATTCTGTAGCGATTATTATCCGGGCAAGGCATTTATAAAAGTATTCTGCAATAAAAGGCAACTATAAAATATGGCTCTCTTCTAAACATATTAAAACTAACTAAAGAAAATATCTTTTTGCTTTCTTCTCAAATATTAAGCAAATTATAATTTATTTAAACACAAAGTAATAGATTTAAATGGTGGATATTAGATTTATAGTAATAAATAGAAATCATCTTTTGTTTCCAGAAATAATTTTGGTGAAGGATCCTTCGCCTTTTATTTAGTTTAAATTTTACTAACATATTTGGATTAATAAACCACAATTATTAGGTTCATTTTTAGACACATACTGAAAATCAATAGTACATTAATGTAAGCATCTTAAACTCAATATTAAAAAATAGAAATCAAGACAAATTTTTCGCTTATAATTCAATTGATATTTCACTGTAATAACGAAAAGAAATAAATAAACCCATATTATTTGTGGATATTTCTTTCTATTAAATTCTAATTATTTTCTTATTCTCTTAAAAACTGTCAAGCTTTTGTTGAGAATAATATATTAAGAATCAATAATAATGAATTGATAGTTATACTAAATATATAAAAGTACTTGTAGAATAAAATCTCTGATTGACGTATAGTTCTATTTAAATGTTTTTTACATATTTTAACTACTTATAAAAATAATCCCTATCAGTAATTGCTACTAACAATTTTCCATGTAAAAAATAATTCCACTAATAACGTAACACAAAAATTAGTTATGATCATTTAAATAAATTCGAAAGCGGATAAATATCAGGATTTTTAGTTTTAAATAAAATATATGAGTGCTAACATAATAATGAAGATATTTTTTTCTATTCAGACTATATTTGTGCATTATGAGAGGAAAAAAAGTGAAACAATTTGCTGCTTTTCGGCCTTTCATATTTTTCTGTGCTGATTTCATGTTTATCTGAACCTAAAATAATTTTTCCCTCCAATTTAGATCTTCAAGTGCATCGTGAAAAACACGCATGAGGTGAGTCAATTTTTAAAGGTTTTTCTAATTTTTCTTGGATAACTAAAACACTTCGTTTCATTTAATAAGTTTAACTTTTGCTAAATGTACGAATATTAAAAATCATTTGGAACCGCCGAGGCTTAGTTGTATTGTCTGTGTCAGAGGATTCCATGCTCGAAACCCGATTCCTTTGAATATCCGCCGTCCAAGTTGTCTGTTGCGAGCCAAATCGCACGCAATGGACAAACACCCTCCCACTGATGTGGTGCGGAAGCTTGGAAAGGGGAACGTCAACTCAAGTGTCGTCCTCGCCCTTTACCACAGTTCAAAATTACGAGGTTTGTCCTAAAACAGCCCTCGCATTGCTCCAAAACGGGACGTTAATATAATTAAACCAAACCTAAAGAATAATGTAATTAATATTTCGGGCGTTTTCTTATGAGCAGTACAAAAGTTATTGTATCGATGTAAAATCTATAATAATACTGATTTATCTAGAAATTTTAATTCAATAGCCTAAAAGATGAAAAGACATTGTTCACAGATTCAATATGTTACGATGTTTTATTTGTGCTCTCAAGTGAACTAACATTGCATTTATTTTCAACAGTTAACACCTCCAGAGAAGAAAATGATGATAGATTTCGAGGTAAGAACTTGTATAAAATATTTTTATTCTTTTCCGACAAAAAAATTAATTAATGAATTAATTAACGATCATGACTTACTTTCTTTTCCATATGCTTTCGCTGTTGCATTTTCCGAACCTGAAAAAGATATATTCTGATCCAGATACTCGTATTTTAATTAGTGTGTTACTAAATAATTTAATGTTAATCAATTTCATCACCTAAAAAATTCGAAGACTTTTTTTTGTAGTTTTTGTTGCAACTATGAGATTACATTTTTGCTTATACATATATTTTTTAATCTCAATAATTGGAAGGAATTTGTTATTTATTTCATATAAGAATTAAATTCGAAAATAACATGATTATTTTAATAATAAATGCCATAATTATTCAAATGAATATACTAACTAATGCAACATACCGCTTCATACAATTTAATATCATGTCAGTTGCGCTTAATTTCGCACGAAATATAAAGAACTCCTTTACTGTATAAAATGTAGCTTTTAGTATTATAAATTAATTATTTTTTTTGAGAATGAACTTTTGTTTATAAAATGTCATGCCAATAAGTAGCATACATTATTCTGTTCTCTACAAAAAAAATTAATTACATTTTTTAGTAAATTTATACTTTTCTTAAATTGTATCTCGCTTCTTTTGCAGGAATGTGCTCGCCAAGTAAAGATTGAAAGTTGTGGTAGAATTCCATGGGGTTAACCGTCCGCCATAGTCTTGATTAGCGAAACTCCAGCAAGTGTGTGTGTTGGACTATGATTTCATTTCTTCATTATAATTTATGACAAATAAGTGTTTTAATGCTATTTACAATGCATCCATGTGTTTTTGCTCTTAAACAGCTTTGCATTGCTGCTTAATATAAATGCTTTTGATATAAATGCGTTCCTAAAGTTTTTGTAAAAAGGATAAAATAAAGTTATATTGAATATTTACTTGTTTTATTTTTTACTAGCCGCCTTCTGCGACCAACTTGTTCCTTGGAAATATAATTTCAATTGAATCATTTTATATTCATGGTTCCCTTAACAACGTAAGCAGATCGTAGTAGATATTTAACCCATGTTCTTTTAGTAACCTTGCATCTGTTCTGTTCATTGTCTGCATAAATGTCCCTAATGGAGTCAAATAACTGACCATGTCATGCAACATGTAATTGCAAGTTGTCAGCGCCATCTTCACTTTCTTATTCCTCTCGCAATATATGCATTTGATTTCAACATTAAAATAGCGCAACACATTTTTATGGTCAGCGGCATGCTTGCTGAATTAAAACACGCTGAAAAGAGAATGAAAATATAGCAGTCATAATCATTCAGCTTACTGAATATATTTCTTGATATATATAATATCTCAATGAACTTGGTCTGCAGATTCCACAAAAAAATTGATGAAATGAAATATGAAAGCAAAATGTATTAGGATATTAACTCAGTTTTTAACAATGAATGAGAAATACGCAACTAAATATTTGTTTAAACAATGAAAACGGTTTGAATTGTGTTGCAACAAAGAAAAGTGTTGTTGTAAATTATGCCAAAAAATACTTTTTAAAAAGTTATTAAAATTAGAGAAAAAATTGTACGTCAACTTAATTCTTATCATTGAAAGGTAATTTTTTGCACTTTCAGATGGCATAAAAATGATTTTTGTGCTGTAATATTTTCAGAAGTTATTAAGGAAAAAAGACAACATTTTGCTTAATTTTTAATTAATTAAAATTTTTAAAAAAAGGGCTCCGAGGTGCACATTCCCACTCTTCAGAGTATATCTGTGCCAAATCTCGTAGCTCTAGGTCCAGCTGTCTGCCCTGTAGAGGACACACACACGTTCTCCTATATTATTAGTAAAGATTTTTAGTTTTAGAATATTTAGGTGTTTTATTGTGTTATTTTACGCAGAAAACAACATGTAACAAGCATTCGCTCAGGTAACACAAGCATTCTCTCAGTATCTATGCCATATACCAATAGTACTTTTGAACTGTTAAATAGCATTTAGACTAGTCGATTTAATTTTCTGAATAGATTCTATTCTAAGACAAAGCAAATAATTTTAAACAGAAGCACACCTAGCTAAATGTATCAACTAACATAAAGTCAACTCCAAGTCAACAATTTTAACTACTGTAAAAGAAAATAACCACAATTTCTTGAATATGTTATAAATATTACAAGCCACCAAAACTTTTAACATCGACTTTCGCAATTAAGTAAAAAATTTATAATAATTAAAATATGTATTATAATCGTATTTTGAATTTAAAATTCTCCAAATAAATTCACTTTTCACAACAGCTATTTGAAGGTTGGTATATTTATGGCTTGTGTTCTAATGAGATAATAATTGAGATTTTCATAAATATAAATTATATTCAAGTGATTCAGTTCCTATTGTAAGAAAATTTAATATTTGCTGCAATAGTAGGCAAATAAAATAATTTCAAATTATCAGCAATACGTAACTAGCCAATTTCGTAAAATTTGTGTCGATTTGCAAGTAGGAAATTAGGAAAACATTGAATTACCACACACAGTCGAAAGAATTCATTCACTAACATCAACTTATTGTGCAAGTTATTAAATTAATTCGCTAAACGTGGAATTGATGTTAAATTCACTTAAAAAAACATCAAATTATTTTACATTTTTCGGCAATAAATTCACAACAAACATGAAAACAAAGCATTTTTATTAAAAACGCATATATCAATTTCTTTCTAAGCAATTTACACCATAGTTTTTAAAAAATTACAATGGTTTTAAATCATAGCTTTTAATAAAAGAATTTCCGATTCCAAAATACAACTCTAGTTGCATTTTCATTTAATATAACCAATAAATAATGAAACATAAAACATTCATCAAAATTTGGCAATGCACAAGAAAATATATTCTTTGAAAATAATCTATAACTACTATATAAAAAGATTTAAGCATACAATCTCTACTAATAATAAACAAGATAATAGGAGATTTTATAACCCTGTTTGCACAACACATCTCACGATATCTCCACGATATTCGAATCCCGCGCAACATCGTAAAGATATCGTGTGGATATTGTAGAGAATCTTGTTCTAATAAGGAAGAAAGTGATTTTACAAACAAAACATTTTGAATTGAAATTTGCCCAGAAAACCATAAAAGAATTGAAAAGTTATTCATTCTAGTATCCATAAAGTAACAAGATTCAACCAAAGCCTTCTATAGTTAGGCAGACTATTAATGCCCAAACTGGAAAATGAGCACACCGTACGTTAACATAAGTCCAACTATGGATAAAATTAAGTTGTTCTTAAGTACGAACAAATTTCCACCTGTAAGTTCAAGCACTGTGCCTCTTATTGTATCCGCAAGTAGTGCTAAGCAATGAAATTTCGACAAACATATTCTGTTTTCCTGCTGCGAAAAACCCCAAATTCCTTTTTCCGATAATCGAACTACTGATTTCTTCAGGATTTCGTCTTCGTCGCACACTTTGTTTGCGCTACGCACGACACACAGAAATTCGAACGCAGACATCGCGAAGCCACTTGTTGTGAAAAGCAAGACCATTCTGTGCTGATAGGCTTGATCCCCAGAAGCTATGCCACTGAATAAAAGAAAGAAGCAGCTGACGTTAGACCCAATCAGGAATAAAGCACATCCCGAAAATCCCTCTTCCACGTAGTTGGTGCAATCTACCAACTGACTGAAATTTGCGAGACGTTCTTGGACGCAAAATTCATCTAGAGAACCAAGAGTTATAAATTTCAGTAGGGTTCTTCGATATCTTCGCACTGTCTCACTCAAGTCCGAAAATGTTTTGAAAGACAGCAGGGTGACAAACAACATAGTCAGCAATCCATTTGTGTAAGTCAGTACGAAGAAGATGCCGTGAGTATAAGCATAAAACAGCCATACAATATTTGGCAGCTCGTAACCAAACATCTTCTTGGATAGTAGTTTTTTTCTAAGATTTTGGCGCAGGAAAAGGAATTGTGATATCGATATAATAATAATAAAACTCCCGATGCAAACGGCAAGAAAGACTGTGCAAATGTCAGTTTTTCTACAATTTTGTTCGAGTTTTGGAGATAGTCGATTTATTTCTCGAATTGCCTTGACTATCTTCTTATGCCTCGAAATCATGACGAAAGTCACTATTATGGCACACGTATTGTATGTGTGAAGATTAAGGGCCAGAACAGAGAAATTTAACAAGTCGTAGAGTGATATGGACGTAAACAGATAGGCAATAAGCTTGAAAACGGTGACTGCGACAACACATTTTTTTGAGCAGGAACTTGTGTTTCGCTTCGAAAGCTTTAGATGACCTGGAGAAAACGGAAGTCCTAACGCGAGACCAAATCTGTAGAGAACTTTATACACAGCCAATTTAGTGAGAATCTTCATGGTTTCAATATTTCGAATGTAGACAAACAGCTTACTGCAATAATCTCTTTTAAGCAACAAAATCCTCACATCTAGATAGATTATTGCAATTATATAACTAATGACACGTATTTTTTATAGAAATGTAAGGAATTCGTAAATACATTTCTTACTTCAAACGTGTACTGTGCTTTGTAGCTGAATATGCCACATTTTTAGAACATTGAAGAAACTGAATGCCCTGAAAAAACGAAAACTACAATATATTGTGGACTTTTTTACTTCTCCCAATGTCAAAGCGAAGAAAACAATTACAAATATTACGACCACAGCGTGCGAGACTTGCGGCTTCGGAAAAGCAAATATTTTGTAGTTGCGTGCTACTTTGGCCTTCTATATGAATACGTCTTTCATTTTCTATACGATAACTTTCTTCAGTTAATTAATTTATTCCACACAAAGACATTAGCATTAATATCATAAGTAAACAAAAAATATTTACATATTATCCTTCTTAATAATACAACTTTATATATATAGTATCCGCCAGTATATGAGGTTTTAATTTACTTCTACGTGAATAATTGACTCTTAAGAAATAACCTCTAATAACACTAGATTTATTATAACGATACTTAGCTGATCTACAGAGAAAGTGAAGAGTTTTCTACTACAAGATACTTATAGTAATATTAAATGACTCCACATATATGTAATAGTAGATGCATTATTACATTTTGTGATGTCCAAATAAAAATTATTACTTTCATTCATATAAATTTTCCAACATTAGTTTCTTTCCCATCTGTCTGTTACTGAAGAAATGATTCTTTGAGTTTCTTCCTCAATTTCTCATATAGATTTGTCTTATAACTGCAAGTTTATTGACTAACTTTGAAAGAAAGATATATCTTCTACTGTCCGAGGTTTGATTTTCAGTGTCATTACAGAAATCAAATCAATATTTTAGGCCACTCCAAAATGTGTTTCGATAATTATCTAATTATTTTAATATTATAATTATTTCAGCTCTTCATTTCTTTTCATTATATTTTCCATAAACAGTGTTTAAGATTTATGTTCAATAACTTTAACTGAAGTAATTCCGATAATTTTGATTGATGATGATAATTAGAATTTTTGTAATCACAAAATTTCTTATAAACCTGATTCTGCAGCGAAATAGTTAAGTTCAATGCTTAAGATGTATTATTCCGTATCAGTTTCAGTCGCGACGATTTCAATAATTTTATTAGATTTTACCTTATTTACAAAGATTTTTGGAATTTTAAAATAATAATACTAAACAATTTTTGTGTTATTTATTAATCTTTGCCTATTTTTAATGGTGACATTTTTGAATTAGCAGAAAGTATCATTTATTATCATAGTTTCTTTTATTTTCAACTAGCCGCCTTCGGCGACCAGCTTGTTCGCTGGAAATATAATTTTAATTGAATCTCTTGTGTATAATTTGATATTCCTGGTTCTTTTAACAAAAAAATTTAAATTCCAAATTGTGTTAGACATTTAACCCATGTTCTTTCAACAGCCTTCCACCTATTCTGTTCGTTGTCTGCATGAACGTCCTTAATGGAGTCGAGTAACTGTCCGTGACGTGCATCATACAGTGGCATCTTCTTCATTCTCTTATTCCTCGTGAAGAAATGCATTTGATTTTAACTTTAAAATGTCGCAGCACATTTTACTTCCAGCAGTATGTTAGCTGGATGAAAATATGCTGATTAAAACATATCATTAAAAAAATATTACCTTAGCTTTCAACAATAGAAGAGAAACACTCAAATAAATATTTGTTTAAACAATGAATACGGTTTGAATTGCGTTTCAACAATGAAAATTATTGTTGTATAATATGTCAAAAATTATTTTTAAAAATGTATTAAAATTAGACAAAAAATAGTACGGCAACTGAAAAGTTAATTTTTTGCGCTTTCAGATGGTGTAAAAATGATTTTTGTGCTGCAATATTTTTGAAAGTTATTAAAGAAAAACACCACAATTGTGCTTAATTTTTGATTAATCAAAATTTCAAAAAAAGGGCTCCGAGGTGCACATTCCCACCTTCCCAAATATGTTTGTGCCAAATTTCGTAACTCTGGGCCCAGCGGCTGTAGAGCGCCAACACACACATTCTATTTTATTATTAGTAGAGATGTGGCATATATTATTAATGATAGTTTAAGCAGAAAACATTTTCAGTTTCTTCTCTGATAATAAAACATGTTTCCTGTCACCTAATATGTAAATAGAGAAATTATGAAAATTTGGTTGGCAATGTGGAGCTTGTCTAAAACAAATAATTATTCAGCATGGATTTTGTTCTAAAATCAAAACAGTGGGCAACAAAAGTGGAATGGATTTAGTTTAGCTAGACCTAAGTTTCGTTTTGAAATTGACAAAAGCTAGTTTGAGCGTAATTCATCAATTGAAGAAATGGCGAGCAGTGGTCAGATTGGTGAGGACAACACCTGAACTAGCACCCCACTCTCCAAAATTCAACGGCACATCAACGTGAGGATATATGAATCACGGAGCGAATTAATCACGGCAATATTTCACTCTTTCCTATACATTTCGATACAGAAGTATCTTTGGATCACCATTTTGGTGTGGTGAATGTGGTAATGAAGGACAAAAATTATAGCAAAATAGATTTATTTACATTCAAGATATCCGATACTTAATTAGAAGTTACATTGAGACGATAATCACTAGTATCGCTCTCGAATACAAATGTTCTTTTTGCATTCGTCAGATATGGAATTCTGGGGTGACAGGAGAAATACCAGAAGACATTTCTGCCAACCAATGAAACGCAATCAGACTGTTCTTACAGCCAATAAGGTGTAAGGAGCTAGAACAGCTGATAGTTTTTCAGTGGCGAATCCAGGGTGTGTGTGCTGTCGGGCTACAGCCCCCCCCCCCCGAGCCAAACCAGAATTCCTGATTTAATTTAACATCATTACAACTGTTTTTTCTTAATTTCTCTCTTTTAAAAAATAATAAAAACGTTTCAACATTTCTTTCTGGTTTGAAAGACTCAAAAATTTTGCTACTTTTGTAGTCATTCCACTTGTAGCATCGACGCGGTCGAAGACATTTTTTGGCTAGTTATTTCATTGTAATAATTTTTATTTTAAAAACAAAATTTAAATTTTTATTAAATTATCGAAAGTATTGTATTGTTTTTTATGATTCTTATTGTCAGGTGAGTAAAGTCTGTAAAGTTAAAGAGTTTTAGTTTACTTTAGCCTTGAAATTTGACATTCATCACGACGATACAAAAGTTTTTTATGACCTCACCCCCCCCCCCCCCGCGACCGGAACTTAGATTCGCACTGTAGCTTTTGATAGCTTATATCATATATCTTAACTGGTCTACTCACAATCCTTCACAGGGTTGCCATATTGGCCTTTTTAAGACCAAATTGTGAAAATTTGGCCTTTTTTAAAAGCCCTTGGCCTTAGAAATTTTCATTTGGCTTTAAATTCATTTTTGGCCTTTTTTTGGCTTTATTTTTCCTTATGACTTTTAGAACGATTCTTATATATAATTCCACTATTTTTCTAATAAACTTTAGAACATTGAAAAATAATATAGAACGTTGTTGTTAACGAGCGTTGATATATTTCGGTCGAACATGTTATTCTGAACCAATAAGAACAGAATTCCTGTTTCTTTCTTTCTTTTTTTTTCTCTTTTTGCAAGTGGCGCATGTAGATGTTTAACAAAAATTCACTTAAATTTTAGTTTAATAGAACAGTATTATACATTTGCCAATCTGGTGGGATTCCTTTTTAAGAAGGACAGTCATTTTCTTATAGTAAAATAAGGGGGAAATGTACATTTTCATGAAATTTTCTAATTTGGCCTTTTTTGGCCTTATATTAAAGATGGTTTGGCCTTATTTTGCGATGTTGTTCTGGCAACCCTGATCCTTCAAAACATTCCCAAAATAGAGAAAGAATGTGTAAAGGCTCATCGCGCGATATCATGCAAATGCTGAACTGCTCGTGACCATGAGTGCGTGCTGCGTGTCACACCTTAATGCAGATATGCGTAGACATTGAAGTCATAATCAATTAAACCGATTAATTAGGCATAAAATAGTCTGAATGGTAACAAGTGTCTTTAATCTGTTAACCATAAGCAGATCACATATTCTGCATTATTCCAACTATACAAAGAGTAAAAATTGGAAAACGGACATTAGGCTTTCAGCTTTGTTTCAAGGCTGAATGTGCAATAGTGCTTTTAAAATTTACTAATCTAAGGTTCTTTCTGTTCTTTGAACAGGTAGAAACAAGGAAATTTTTACTCGATTAACCCTTTCTGGGGCCATGGCAAGCACACTTGCCACCAAGTTCATGGATTTTTAAATGCAGCTTTTAAGGGGACATACGCCCCTTAAACCCGGCAACCCCCCGGGCCCCCAACTGTCAAATTCGATACATTATATCTCTGAAACAATGCAATTCACAAACTCACTTTTTTTCTAGAAAAGTATCTGTTATTTCTCTTATAGTACACACATTTTCAAACCCTTATATTGGTATACGTTTTTTTGAGAGAGTCACAAATATGGGTTTACTTTATGGAGAAAAATGAGATGGTCAACTTTTAAGGGGACATTTATGATTAAGGATAATTAAGCGCATGATTAAGGATAAAATATTTGTCTAAACATAATATTTTGGGTATCTAAGTAATCCAAACAGTCTGTTTAAGAAACTGAACCTCAATTTATTAACATTTAAATTT
Organism: Araneus ventricosus; assembly: GCA_013235015.1. Lineage (NCBI taxonomy): Eukaryota > Metazoa > Arthropoda > Arachnida > Araneae > Araneidae > Araneus > Araneus ventricosus. Next base: position 32,433 of record BGPR01009941.1, on the reverse strand, counting down.
AATTTTTATTTTATATGCTAATTTAAAATAAAAATGTTAAAAATTGTTAAAATTTCAACTTTTCTAACATCACCAAAAAAACGTTTTTGGAGAAAATATGTACAAAAATGTGGTTCCATTTGTAGAACATAGCACAATATATATTCAGTAAAAGTTTTATCTAAAAATATTCAATAGTTATCGAGATATCGTGCGAACAAAATAAAAAAAACACATTTTGAGATATAGTGCTTTAAAGATATGGCCATATTCAATGTTTACGTTGGAGAGCTGATACGTTTTCCTTCATAACTTTCATCATTATGGGAATTTTTTAACGGGGATTGTTTTAAATTGTTCAGAAAGGACAGGGAAACAATATATATATATATTTTCATACAATTGAAAATGTTCGAGGTTTGACAGTCGTATGTCTCCTTAAGGTTAGCCTAAGTTCTCGAAAACGTTTTCGATGAAACAAAAGCCTGCATGTTCCAATTTCTTTTCTCAAACCATAACGGAGTGTCTTGACTCGGTAATTGATTATTAATTAATAAAATTAATTAACAAAAATGAATGCCATCCAATAAGCTAAATGAATTCTTTTCTTAAATTAATCTCACTATCAAAGTTATTTTATTAAACCACTACTAGAAAAAAATGGGGTAAAATTTAAAGCGTAAAACACGCAGATTTCAACAAAGACAATGTTTCGTATTAATAGCGTCATAATTTTAACTATTGAAAAATAAACATACTTGATGAGTAGGTTTACTAACCAATCCAATTTGATTTTTACTGTCACATTAAAAATAAGTGAAATAATAGATAATGTGAGATAATATCGTAATAATTTTGCAAATAAATAAAGCAATAAAGAGAAAAATGCTTACAATTTGAATAAAAGGAAACTGTGCTTATTTCCAATCTTTCTAGCACACAATTTATGAAATTGTTCAGCATTTCCACAAAAAAACACACCCTAAATAGAATCTTTAAAAGAAATAGGTCTCAAAAGATAATATGGATTTATCAATCACATTTTCTTGTTCATCATTCAAGATAGAATAGTTCACGTAAAATATTTTTAACGCATTTCCAATGAATCTTGTTCGGCATTCAATTATTTCTAGAATAAATTAATATTTTTGAGCCCAAATGTTTCGTATATATATATATATATCCTCAACAAATCTTCAGATTCAAGCAGGAGAAATATTATCTACTTTTCATTTGCTAACACCTTTTTGTGGACTTGACATATTAAACAAAAGTCGAATCTCTCTCTCTTTCTTTCTAGGGTTGCTAAGACCTGGTCGCATCCCTGCTTCAGGACCACAAGGTTACGAGTTTGAGATTCCCCTGAAGATCTGTCTAGTATGTGAATGTGATGCACATTAAATCCATAAGAGTCAAAAGTCTTCCCGTTGATGTGGTGTGGAAATTTAGAAAGCTGGTACCGGCCCAGGTGTCGTCCTCGTCATTTAATCACATTACGAATTTACAGGGTCTGTCACACAATAACTCTAATGTGACTTCAAGGTGGTAGGTTAAGGGAACTCGCACTTTGTTTCCTTTTTTTCATACGCTTTTATTTCACTTCATTTGTTTCATGTTTACAAAAATGAAATTTTGCGTTCAGTTTTTCGCTCAATTCCTGAGATATAGTTTTGAAATTTTGTGCATTTGTGTGTTCTTGATAATGATATACTATTTTAATATTTTCAGAACTTATTTATCGGTTAATTGATTAATTTAATCAAATTGCTATTTTATACTTGGGGCGCCACCTGGTTTTGAGTTTGAGAAAAATTCATTTCTTGAATTCATAATATTTATAATAATGAATTATAAACTAAAGATTAAAAAGTAAAAAATAATTATAATAAAAAATGTCACTTTTTATAGACAAATAAAAAGCATGTTTTTAGAACTGTTTATATACACATTTATTTCACTTTCCTTTTGTCAAGAATGAATATGTTTCTATTTGATGTCAATAGTGGAGCAAGCGTTATAATTACACATAAGTCAAGATGTGTGAAAAACATTAATCGCAAACAAATCCTTTTTGTTCTTCATAAATGTAAATATTGCGAGTAAGTAGGAAAAAAAGCACTGATTTGCTTCGCATTTTTCTGTCATACTAAGCAATTAATTTAAATATGCAGCAAAAAGAAAGATGATTTTTGAATGCAGCGGTATAAATTATGTACCATAAAAAGTACGCATCATAAAAGGTACATATAAGTATTATAAAAATAAAAATTACGTCCTACAAGAAGTGCTGCTAAAACTGCTGTCACTTGTTTTAAAACACCTATCTTAGAATCAGAAAACCGTCGAGTTCAAGCTTCTTCAATCCAAAGAAATCAATTTTTAAAATGTCCTGGGCTAAATCGCTGGTGACTTGAGCCTTCACATATGAGGGGGAAATAGAAAAGCTTCAAGCGTAAGATAATATTTTAGAATGGATTTCTTAATCCAGCAATAGATATCTATATAGTATTAATCCATATTGTATTGCACTGTATTACGCTAATATTTGCATTGAAATGTTTCTTCCCACCGACTCATGACATGCTTTACACCCTTTGGGTCAGCAGGGTGGCAATGAAAAAATAACATGAAATAAAAATCCAGCAATGGCTCATAATTAACCAAATCTCTCTTTCAGTTAGCCATCCTCTTGCCTAAAGAGCGAGAAACAAAGGGGCTCTTTTTTCTGCACTTCTATAAAATTCTACAAGGAATAATTTGACATCAGAAAAAAGAATTAAAGTGTATAAAATACCTTAGCGGTTTCTTGATACAGAAAGCAGACTTAGTTGCGCCCAAACTGAAAAATAAGAACTCCATATGTCAGCATGCATCCGATGACAGAAGTAATTAAACTTTCTTTCAAAATAAACATCTTCCCACCGGTTAGTTCGAGATTATATCTTCGTATTGTACCTGCCAGCACGGAAAAACAGTGAAGTTTCAACATGGATACTTTATCCTCTCTCACAGAACTGCTGGTCAGAAAGGATTTTTCAGAAAAGCATATAGCGAGTCTCTTCAAAGCCTCGTCTTCTTTGCTTAATTTTATGGCACTGCTCATCACAGCAAGAAATTCGAATGCAGATGCAGCGAAAGAGCCAATTATGTTCATTAAAACCATTGCTTGAAGGTAGTTCGCCCATCCATCAGCTATTGCGCTTAACATTAAAAAGAAAGTGCTGATGTTGGATATCAACAGAAACAACATTATCCACGAAAACCCTTCCTCCACCACCTGAATGCAATCTAGGATTCTTCTAAAGTTCGTCAAGTATCCTTGTACGCATCTCACATCGGCACATCCATTATGTATCAAAGCCTTCAAAGATTTGCGATATTCTTCAACACCGTCACTTAATTTAGTAAAAATATCATATGAAAGGAGCGAAAAGAACATCATAGTCAATAAACTATATGTGTAAGTGAAGATGAAGGAAATAATGTTGGTATACACAAGTACACTTTGTATATCCCGAACATATATTGTACCGAAGAAATCTTGAAAGGTTATTCTGGTTTCATGGCTATAATACGCGTACAATGTCAACGATGTAAACGATGCAATGATGGGAATAATGATAAAGATAGAGAGAACGAAGACATGCGCGTTTCGTTTTGCTATTTTTCGTTGAGATGGAAGGCGATGCACACTATAAATGGCTTTAAAGACTTTTTTCCTTCTTGAGAATGTCATTATAGTCACGAACATTCCACAAAAATTATAGATGTGAATAAAAAGTGCAAGAATGGAGAAATTTAAGACACCGTGCACTAGAATTGAAGCAACCATAAACACGATGAATTTAACAGAATTGAACACGATTATGAATACTTTGCAGGAACAACTAATATCTCTTTTTAAAGACCTCAAGGTGTGAGTTTGAAAAGGCAACCCGATACTAAATCCAAAAGTATAAATGAATTTTAAACTTCTGGAGTTATTTATTCTATTGTCTTTTACCACATCCATCTCGATTTGCAAGGTTATCGCTAATTATAAGTTTCTTTAACTCATACTTCGTTGTTTCTAAAAAGTAATCACTTTTGAAGACAAATGGTTTCTTTTGGAATTTAATATATTTTCCATTACATAAGTTACACTATACAGCTCAATACTCTACAAATGTATTTCATGCTTTGTGAGGAGCTTTCAGTACATACGATACATATCAGCGATGATGCAGGTTCTTACTCAATATTCTTCGCAAAAGATCTTAGAGGAATATTTCTTATTCTTTATTATTCAATAATATTATGTTATTAATTTACGAAGAGAAGTGAAGCATTTCCGTTTTGTGCAGATTTTCACAAGATAAAATAATCCATACCATACAAAATAAAAAATAGATTCTGCTCTCTGAATAAGAATTATTCTAAAAATGAGCAAACGTCTTCTGATTGGAACCATAAATTAGCTAGCTTTAATAATTGGTCTAAGAATTTTTATCGATTGTTTTGCAATCAAGCAGTTTGGGAAAACACATATTATCGGAAGCAATTTACTTTCATTAATTAGTTTGTTCTGAAAACAGTAAGTGTTTACTATCCTGTTTAGGCCTGATAAATGTTTATAAGAAGGACGATAAGAGAAAAGAATGTACTTCTTTTAATCCAATTTCCTTGCTACCGTACACTGCTAAAGAAATAAGGTCACGAAATCATGCTATTATCTATCAGCAAAAAAGAGCCATCTATTTATTCCGATAAAATGTCTACAGCTAGGAGTAAAATAGAACTGTCTGTAGTCAAATGAAGAAGAAATACTCTAGAAATCGAAATTTTAAACAAAAGTTGTTGCATTTAAATATATAAATGTTTCGGAATTTAAAAGCTACTTTCGGATGCGGTACAGCAACTTTTTGTTTTTAGGTTCTGCCTTTCAACTTCCTGCCTGAAATATACAAGGATAAAAAGTCAAAAATTGGTTTTTCAGTTGCCTTTAAAAATGCAAGACAGTTTAAAAACTGAAACTGTTGTTTCCAAGTCGAATATAGTTACAATAAAATTTCAATATATAAGTTCCAAGTTTATAATTCGAAACAAAAATAATCCGAAGTTGGATATTTCTAAAGGGATTCTAAACAAGTTTAAAACTCGCATCTGCGTAGATATTAAAATTTTCTCAAATACTTTTTGCTGTAACAATTCAACTCGATTTTCTTTTCACGAATTACTATTTCTATACTCCAGACGTGAAAGCAAGTGATTTTATCTCTCGAATGCAATAGCAGCACGTCACGTGAGTTGCTGTTGCATTAGAAGGATAAACTCTGTGCAACTGAGGAAAGGATAAACTGTATTTTCTGTTCCCCAGTCATGAAGGTAAATTACCTTGGATGCAATATAAGACTACGATTAAGCCGACACCTATGAGTGTTTTATCATTTAAGTATCATATAATTTATATGATTCATTCTTTACAGGCTATGATTTATAAGGTTTTTTTTTTGTTTCAGTCAACCATCAATTTTTACGAATTCAATAAAAATATCTCATTTCTTAAAATTTCAGAAATTAGAAATATCCTTTTAGTACCTTAAGGAAACAGTGACAACTGAAATTCTTCCCGTCGATTTTCTCTATTATCACCATACTGATAAAAAGCAGGAGGGGGGGATGGCGAGTTAAGTAAGCTACTCTATTTATGATTTCTCTTATAACATCTTAATGAAGCAAATTTCATGCACAAGCATCCAGTGATGTTTTATGCTTCGTTGTACATCACCAAACTGCCGAAAAGAAATGAATGAATGATAAGGTAGAAGTTAAATTTGCATCCTTTTTGGGGATATCATTTTGATGAACGACATGGCGATTCCACTATTTGAAAATATCTAGTCTAGAATTCTCATAATTACTTTCAACGGCCAAAGTCAGATTAAAATTTATGATGCAAAGTTAAATCTTATTTTGAAAATTCATTCAATGCGTGTTTATGAAACAATCGCATTACACTTAAACTGATTCTCAAACATCTTATATCGATGAAATTTTTACATTGAAATCAAAATAAAACATATTAATAAGAATGCTAAGATAAACATATTAATTAATGCTTTATTAAGGTCTAAAATTGCATAAATGTACAAAAATGTGTGTATAAGCACCAGAAATGTTTCAGATTCATCACTTTATCACACAACTAAGATTCTCATGTGAAAAGATTACAGCTGTCCGTTCAAAGCATGCATCGGAAGAAACTTGGTTCTATTCCTTTATCGTAGAATAAATGACACATGAAAGAGACTAGCAAATGTGCGTGATTTCACAGAAGTTCTATGATAAGCGTTCTTTGAAAAAATGGGTTCCATGGCTGATCACAGTAGGTTTGCATTATTTACAAATGATGGAAATATTCCATGAAACAAAAAAGTACTGACAAGTTAGTTAAGTTACACTAACGTCCCGTTTTAGGGCAACAGGCAGGTCTACTTTGGGACGGACCTTGTAATTTTGAACCGTGGTCAGATGACGAGGACGAAATCTCAGCCCTCGTCCTCCTCTCCAAATTTCAGCGCCACACCAGAACTACAAATGAGGTAGCATCATAAATTATATTTCAGAGTTAATTTTTAAAAATGTGAGAAATGCAGAGACAAATTGTCATAGTAATAAAATATACATCATTAAGCCTTTAGAGAGCCAACAGACAAACACACAGTCGCACATAAATTCACTTTTACCATTAGTAGGGAAATGTTAAAAAAATAAAGAAAATTTGGAATGTTAAGACCCCTAGAAATGCTTTTCGATTCGCCTAACAAGTTTCCATATATTAGAAGAGCACTGTACCTTTCGTAGTTTGTTAATGACTTTTCAGTAAGACA
>BGPR01009941.1:8612-25420 GCA_013235015.1 Araneus ventricosus | reverse complement strand
ATTAATTCACGCAATAGAAACTAGTACACGTTGTATCACCGAGCAAACTAGTCATTTGCATATGTTACCTAAAGCTATCGAATACTATCTGTTATTATTTTTCCAGATTATCTCAAAAGGCAGCAGCCCCCCCTTTGCAGAGACTAGAGGTACATATCAGAGCATCGCGGGTTCGATATCCACTTCGACAGAAGAACCACAGTTTACGTAGGTATGGTTCATATTAAATTAGCAGTCAGAGATCAAACATTCTGACGTTACTGTGGAGAGCAAGTTTGAAAAGTGGGGTACTTTCTCGAGGGTTGTCCTTGCCATCTGAGATATTTTTAAAATTACAATATCCATCTCAGAATAGCCCTCTGGCAGCTTAAAAATAGAACGCCCATCTATCAAATTGAACAATTTAAGCAAAATGTTTATATTAATTTTGATTAACAAATGAAATATTTTTGTTTCCGAAATGTTATAATTGCACAAAAACATATCTGTATTTCATTAACTACAACATCATTTATGGTTCATCATAAGTTTATTTTTTCCTCAGAAGATTTCTAATCTCGTTCAGAAAAAGATAATAATCTGCAAGAAGTTAAAATAAAAAAAACACAGATCAGGTATTGTGCCTTTTTCTAAAATGAGAGCCCGTTTATGATTAAAAGTGCATTCCTTACTGAAAAAAAATTCTTATTTTGCTTTTCGAAAGCTAAATCAATATAATCATCACCTTTTGTTTCAAAATTATTAGAAGTTCTAAGAAATTTAATTTCGATAATATCTGATACAATTCTTTACATAAATTTTGTGATTGGGCGAAATTATTACGGATAAGTGGAAAAGTTCAATTATAGAACGATGAAGAATGCATAACAACTAACTTGTTATTTTGTTCAGATCACTTATACCATTCTCAAAATAGGAAAATTAAAACGTTTTCTTGATAAGAAGAAGTTTAAATAGACAATTCTGCGCGAATCCTTTTTAACAATGGGTCAAAAAACTCATTAAGCACCAAACCTAATCATCAAAATGTGTTATTTATTGGAAGTTCACGAATAGAAACTGCGTGCAGGTATCCATTAATGCTACAAATATATTACTACCAAATATAACAAAAGTTGAAAAATACGCATAAAGATTAGTCATGGAAAAATAAAAGCCCATACTGAGTAGATGAATTATATATGCGTGTGACATAATTGAACTAATTTATTATAATAAAATATAAATTATAGGGATAGCATAGTTGCTATTTCATTTCTTCATTTCAACATCAGCTGTACATTTTAACGTATTAGGCATGCTGTAATTTGAAATAGTTATGTAACGCGGAGACAGCTCTAAAATGCACATATTCAGATGTAGCTGTTTTCGCTAAATCTAGCAGAAAAAAATTGTAATTTTACACTTTTCTAAATTTAATTATTGCAATGCAAACAACTTGCTGGTCCCGCGCAGAGCATCTGCGGTCCGTTATACGTGCACCTCTCATTTTCTGCCAAATTGGCGCGTTCTGGCTCCGTGGTTGACGAGAGGGTTCATCGGGGCCGCAGGCCTCATCACCTGTAAATCTGGCAGATACGGCTCGATGAAAATGGGAATTTTACCTGTCAGTTAATGCACGTACCAAATGAAGATAATTTATTAACGAAAAGTATTAGAAAAAATAATGTTTAAAGTTTTTCTGAAAGTTTTTAATTTTTAAGGATTAAAAATAAATCATTTAAACGTTTAAGGTGATACTAAAATGATGGGAGGAAGAAAAAGTGCGATAGCGATTTGAAAACACTCAGATAAAATGTCCGTCATTCAAGGACCGATTTCGCAAGACTGGATTATGAACGTGATGCGCTGACGACTGCGCTATTGGGACTGGCAGATTGAGGGGAAACGGTGTCTTTTCTGATTTCGACTTTCATTTATATCGCAGTGCATGTAACGGAAAATACAATATTCACAATAGTTAGTTCCATGATGGTGATCATCATTTTGTGAATTAACACGATTTTCTGTTCGCTGAATTAAACTATTTTGACGTTGAACTCAACGTTCCCTTGTTCGCCTAAGCACTTCTTCTTCATTTCTAACTGATCTCTTTTGAATCATTTCATTATATTGGAAGAAATATTTTTGAACTCTACATCTTAAACTCATTTTTTTTTTTTAGAAAAAGTTGTTTTGCACCACGATGAATATAGCAGTTATGAAGTTACGCCTAACATGGAGGAAGCTACCGGTTTTGTTTCCTAAACAAGCCTATCGTTTCCATCAGCAAAAGAGAAATTGACCTCTTTTCTGTGCCACGTGCGTTAGCATTTTATGTATACGGTTCTTGTACAAGAGATCGGACTCCATTAGGCGCATGCGCTTAAACACAGTTATCAATAGTGAACGCGAAATCCACAAAATGGCAGTCGGTCCCTGGTCTCATAGCCGCATTTGTATAACGTAGAATAAAAGTTGGGTGAAATAAAATTATTAAACACGCAATTGAAATTAATATTTTTTGCTAGAAGGCATGCATAAGTTTTGTATGGTGTTACTCATAGTAGGAAAGAACACCGGCTTTAAATATATATATATACAGCAGCGCACTAATTGCTTTAATATTAATCCCCAGAATAATTAAAAAGACTAAATTAAACACAGTTAAAATAGCACACATAAAGAAAAAAAGCATTTTAACGAATTTTCTATTTAAAAAAAAAATTGAAACGAAATTAATTACAGCTCTACTATGCGTGTAGAATTTTTACGTTTCAGTCCACACCCTCAAAACCAGTCTGGGTTATTGATTTATTCGAAATTGAGTCTTGAGCCTTAAAATTAAGCGCTTTTATTTTTGGCATTTATAGTATGGAATTCCTATTTAGCAAGTAAGATGACCCAAGACATTTGTCACGAAAAGTTTCTTCGAAATATTTGTATCTTTCTAAAATGGCTTCAAGCCTGGTATATTTTATACAATCCACTTTGGCGACCACTTTTTCGCGGAAATATTGCTTGTGTTTAATTTCACGGGAATACCTCATGCATAACTTGATATTCATGGTTCCCACAGCAAAGTATTTTTACATTTCAAATTATGATGGGCATTTAAGCCGTGTTATTCGAACATCTGTTCAGTTTACTGAATGCATGAACCTTCCTAGCAGAGTCAAGCCACACGATGTCGCAATCGCGATGGGCTCAGGCGTCATATCCGCGTCACTCAACACTTGACAGCACGTTTTCTTACACAACTGCACCTTCTCGTTCCTCTTGCCAAATATGCAATCGATTCCAGCATTAAAATGGTGCGGCGCATTGCACTTGCGTCATATAAGGAAGTCTAACAATACGTTCGGTGTATTGATGAAAGAATTCAAGAACAGCAAGCAAAATCATTCAGCATACCCGATGTATTACATAATATCTCAGACGGCTTGGGTTATAGATTCCGCATAAGAAACTGATGAGATAAATCATAAAATTAAAAAATTATTATTTTGCTAAAGAATATGAAAAACAAGTAATATAAAAAAATTAAAGTCAATTCCTACTTAGGTCAACAAAGAAAATTTTTTTTAAAAAATTGAAAAACTGTATTAACATCAAGTGTCATCCACTACAAGTTTTAAAAAATGTATTTGAACTTGAGTGGATGAATAAAAAGTATTTTATTAACGATTGAAAATTTGAACAAGATATATAAATATATATAGGGAGAGTGTGAACTAATAGTAGGAATTGAAAAATAGAATCTTCATTCCTTAGCTTTCAACAATGGAAGACATAAACACGCGTAAGTAATTTTAGAAAGAGAGAAAAAATTATAAATTTTATTTGCAGCAATGAAAAAGTACCGTTGCAAATAAGGCATAAAATTATTTTTAAAAAATTGGCAAAATTAAGGAAAAATTGAACACCAACAAAATGAATATCGTTGAAAAGATAATTTTTTGAATTTTAAGATGGTGTGAAAATAATTTATTGTGCAATAACATTTTCAAAAGTTATCACTGAAAAACGTCAAAATTTTGCTTCATTTTTAATTAATTAAAATTCTTAAGAATTTTTTTTAAAAAATTACTTCCAGGTGCACGTTTTCATCCTCCAAAGTATGTATCTGCGAAATTTAGTAGCTCTAAATCAAACGGTCTACCATGTAGAACGCCGACAGACAAACACACGTTCTCTTTTATTAGTAGTAGAGATGTGTATTAGGTTTATATCTTACTGAAGTTAAACGAGATCTATTCCGCACAGGAGTGTAATTTAAAACCACCGTCAAATGTGCAAAGCGACACAGATCACAATCCACTCATTACTAGTATAAAGACGCAAGACTTCTACAGATGTAACGTGCACTCTGCTGATATTTGGCATTATCGAAACTGAAATCCATGATGAAACTATGTCAACAGACGAATGTGAATCGTAGAGCCAGAGAATTCATGACGAGTTATTAGTTACAGCATAAATACTGAACTATAATTTGTATTATTTCACAAGGTCTATATTCATAACTATATTGAACCTTTTTTTTATTCTAGATTAGTTTGTAGTCGCAAAAACGCTTAATTTTCTAAGTTAAAATCAACTGGCTGATATAAAATGAAATGCATTTTATTCACACTCGAATACAAGGAAAGATTTAAGATAATTCAAAGAACACAACAGTTTTGCTTTTTTCTTTCTACCACTTTCGTGTTTCGAAAACTAAATTCTAAAATTTCACAAGGATCTAAGTCAAAGTTCTTCGTCATTAGTAATATAGAAAAAGTTTGCAGATAGTATCATTTGGGGGGGGGGGGGCTTGTTTTCATTAAATGAAAGTTTCGGTGCAATTCTATGTTTTTTTCATACTCGATACTTCGCCACCGTTGTATGAATCGTAATTTTTCTTTCTACCATTTTCGAGTTTATATAAACTATGTAACACTTTCATGACGAAATCGAACTTAAAGAGTAGACAGAATAGTGAGAAATATGGATTATTCTGAGTGAATCTATGTCTTGGGAAAACAATCTGCTAGAATATTGTAACGGTTTAATAGTTTTGAGGATGCAAGTGCATTTTGAATTGAATAATTAGTTATTATAGATTTTATGCGAATTTTTAGATTGCATCGGTAATTGTTTCATCAGTTCATTTACTTGGAGGGCATGATATTTTCATTACTTTTGCATAGAATTCACGTAAATCTTATAAAAATCACTTTCTTTTTTTTGTGAGCTCAAGAAACATTCTTTGTAGCTTCAAATCTTTCGTTCTTTTTCCTTTGCCACAATGTACATGTTTTTAAATTAGTTAGACGGGGTGGGTTCCTGATAATATTTTATGAAAGACAGTCTAGTGGATGCAATGCACACGTGTTTGCTTAAATAAATTCTTTGGCAACATATGGTATATATGGGTTGTTGCTGAATATCTTGCTGGAAATAACAACGAACGACTGACTCTTTTGCTCGCAAAGGGCAGACAGTATCTCTTCATTAAGTTATTGGGTGTTTGAATTAGTTCTAAGGGATTTTTTGGTAAAAACACGGCTTTATTGTGAAAAAAAAGTTACAAATTGATCATTCAAAATATTGTCCGTGCCTTTTCCCATTTTTCCGGTAATACGTGGATTCCACATCGAATTAATGACACGTCTTTAGAGGCTATCCTCGAATTGATTTTTTTTTTTTTGGTATCCTCGTAAGAATGAAGGCACTGCTCAGACAATCCATGAGTCATCAATCGAAATAGGTGGTAATCGGAAGGAGCAACATGTGCAGAATACGGGTGTTGTGGGACATCCCAGTTAAGCTCTTCCACCTTTTCTTTGAGTGGTTTCGTGACATGGGGCCGAGCGTTGTCGCTCTGGAAAGTCACTTTGTCGTGTCTTGTCGCCTAATCTGGCCCTTTTTACTTCAATGCTCGGGCTCAATTGCATTAATTATTGTTGGTAATGTTTCCCAGTGATGGTTTTGTTGGGTTGGGTGGCCCATAATACACTACACCCAACTGATCCCACCAAATACGGAGCATGAACTTGACACCTTGAATATTCGGCTTTGGCATCGATGCTGTTGGTTTGTCTGGTCTGAACCATGATTTTTTTGTGCTTTGGATTGTCGCAGTGTATTCATTTTTCAACGCCCATCACGATACGATGCGAAAAAACTTTTTCTTCTGCATCTTTGAAGCAACAATTCACTGGTCATTTTGCGCCTCTCGACATTCAACCACTTCCCCATCTTCAATCTTTTTCGGTTGGCTTGGACGTTCCCAATCTTCCGTGTCAAAGCAACCTTTTTTATAGCCTCGAAACCAGTACTCACATGTTGAAATCAATGGAGCACAATCACCGTAAAATTCGGACCGCATTCTCAACACTTTTCGTCAAATGGAAACAAAAAAAGCAAAGCTTCCCTCAAATTGAATTCTGTTGGCACCAAATTCGACATATTCAACGCTCAAAAAAATAATATCTTTTACACTTTGGAAAAAATAGCACTTACTGAAAACTAAACCCGCGTAATGATGCTTTAACAATCAATATGACCTGAAACGATATAGTACCAGTTCCGCCATTTCTCAAAAATCGTTTAAAATTAATTCACACACCTAATATGTAGCCAGTGGGAGGATATTAGAAAAACAGATTAAACTGCTCTAAATTCTTAGTGCTGTCTCTTTACAAAAAGCATCAGCGGTGACTGAACTGAAAAATAAGAACTCCATATGTCAGCATACATCCTACTACCGACATAATGAAACTTTCTTTCAGAGCAAACATCTGCCCGCCAGTCAACTCCAAAGTCGCTCCTCGAAGCGCGTCTGCCAATGAGAAAAAGAAGTATGATTTTCGGAAAGATATTTCGTCTTCAGCAGCCGCGTTATTCGTCGAAAATGTTTTCTCAGAAAGGCATAATGCAAGCCTCTTCAAAGCACGATTTTCTTCGCATAACTTCATAGCGCAATTCATTACGGCAATGAATTCAAGTATGGATGCGAAGAATGTACCAACTATGGTAATTAAAACTAATATCTTCAGGTAGTTTGCCCGTCCATCTGCTATGGCACTTAGCATCAAAAAAAATGTACTTATGTTGGATATTACGAGAAATAAAGTATTCCATGAAAAACCTACTTCCACGGTATTGACGCAATCAATTATTCGCCTGAAGCTTGTTGAATACTCTTGTATGCAATTCACATCAACACGCCCATTAGATATTATTTTCCTTAACGACTTGCGGTATTTTTGAACTCCGTCACCCAAATTCGTAAATGTCTCGTAAGAAAGAAGCAAAAGAAACATCATCGTTAGTAAGTTGTGAGAGTAAATGAAGACGAAACAAATACTGTAAGAATAAATGTGCAGGGTTTGTAAGTTGTAACTCTGAGTGCTGCCCAGAAAGTCCTGAGTGGCCATCCTGATTTCGTGACTGTAATAAAAATGCAAAATCAGGCTCACGACCACGGTTGCAATGGGAATCGAAACACAAATGGCGATGACTAAAATTCGTGCACTGCCTTTCCGGCTGTTTGCATTCTGCTGCGTTGAAAGGTGGCATGCGCTTTGAACAGCTTTATAAATCTTCTTTCGTCTGCTTATCATCAGTATGGTAACGAACATTCCGCAACTATTATAAGTATGAACAAAAAGTGAAAGAAAAGAAAATCCTAGGGCTCCGTAGACTAGAAATGTAGTGACCAAATACGCAATAAATTTTAGAAAACTAAATGCAACGGTGAATACTTTGCAAGAACTATTTATATCTCTTTTTAGAGTTCGTAACATGTGAGCAGGAAAGGGTAGTCCAATAATAAATCCGAATGCATAAATGTATTTTAAATTTTTGTTGTTTTTAACGCTTCTTCTCTCTCTTCTGAATTCCATTTTGGTGCAGAGAAAGTTATTAATTCTGCTTCAGAATTTGCGTCAGGTGAATAAATGTTCGTTATATGAAAACTTTTCTCAAAATGCTATCCATTGTGATTTCCAAATTTTAAAAAGTAAATCCTAGTGACAAAACTCTGTTATTATCAAGAATGGTTATATTATGCTCCTGATAATTTACTGTATTATATCATGTTTGAAGTTCTTCTTCCTTGCTCAGCGGAAAACGAACTTGAAGAAATTACTTCAGTTTATTCATTATCTCAATGATGCTTTATTGTAGTTGTAGTTTAAGGGAGGGGGGGAGTGGATATTTTAGCATTCATTGATAGAAATCATCAATACTACACTGCATGGTAATCACAGTTTCTAGAAGCACAATATGATTTATTCAAGCAAAAATAAATATAATTACGATTTAATGCGCTGAAATAGATACATTTATTGACAAACCTATACTTAATTCGATATTGATTCATTCACGGTCACAAAATACCGCGGTCACGGTCACAAATAAAAACTGATAGCATCAGCTACCGAATCAAATTATTTTTATTAATTAGTTTGTTCTAGCAATATTGTTGCCTATTTTGTTTAGGTTTAGTTATTCTAAATAAAATGCTTGATAGCAACTAGATTAATTTATTTTAGTTCCTCGCTACTAATATTTGCATTTACTTAATCCATGCATACAAATGTATGTTGTGCTGTTGCAGGAAAGCAGTGAATTTGATAGATTTTTGTTCGTGGAACTTCTTTAAAAAGTAGATTTTAAAGTACCATTAGAGTTATGGTTCTCTTGACAAGATTTATAGAATTCAAAAATATTTTTCTCATCATTAAAATATTCATTAATAAATACATATAAATTGAAAAATCCACATTCCAAATGACTAATTATTGACATATATTTGATCCTGTTAAATTTAATTATGAGTAGCTGTTACATTTTCAAATTCTTCAATTTGGATTCAAGAAAAAGAGCTATTAAAAAGAAGAGAATAAAATTTCACATCATTTATAGGATAAAAAGAAAGAAACGGACAATTGTGTCAATTTGTCACTTCCCTTGGTCGCACGAGCAGCCTCCCGCTAGGCAGGCTATTTCACTATCATGTGAAGTATTTACTGTGCGTAACTTTTATTCGTTCATTGTAATGCAGGTACAGAAGCGGATCATTCTTTTGATTAAACTTCAGAATAGAAAAAAATTATGTGCTCATAAACAGAATTAAATCTTTTAAACTTTATTTAACGTCTCCAATTTTTTTTTAACACTGAGTATCACAATTTCATAAAGATGAACTGAACACATAATAATTTTTTACTAATAATTTTAAAATATGATAGCTGTAACTATACAAAGAGACATACAATTGAAAATAACAATATTTATCACAGTGATCTATCATTCAATTTGTCTTATTTATCTTAAAAGTGGGTCAGTTAGCTAATTACTACTATTTAGTACTATAGAATTTGTTGAATTCTACCTTTAAATAGTAACAAAAAATCTAAGTATGTGTCAAATTAACGCTTAGAAGCCTAAGAACATTATTTGACATCGGCATATACGGTATTAAGCAAAGATTATTATGCAGTACAGATATTGCTAATAACTTTACCGAAACATTCTTCGTTCAATCACAATAAAGCATACAATTCATAAAATTATTACCCAGTTTCATTAGAAAATCGCATGCTCCAGTGGTGATTAATCCTTGTTTCTGAATAATACTTACAAGTCCAAAACCTGCCAGACGTAGTTATAGAAAATTATGATCAGCTTCAGATCTTTCACAAATAGTAACAGCTTCTGTTATTGCAAGAAAAGTGAAAGCAAGACTAAGACATGCTACTTTGGATAGAAGAAGAAAATTCAAATTCGTTTAAGAATTTATCATAACTGCCAGTAAGGATTTCTTCCTACAGTCGATATTCTAATATTATTATTATATTCGTATTACATCATTCTCATATAAGCAGTTTCAGATCGTCATATTCAGAATATGCTCCTTAAAACGACTTCTTTTAATATCCAGCATAATAAATGTGGTCTTTTTATATATGTCAATTTGGTGCATGCCATTTTATTTGAGTTTCTATTTTTAATAAAATTCAACTAAACCTAAACACAATCTCTCTTTTCTTCTTGTACTCCTCCCTATTAGCACAAGGTGCTCTACAATATTCATACAATATCTCTACGGTGTTGTGTGGCATTCGAAATATCGTAGCAACATCGTGGAGATATCGTAGCATATCTTGCGCTAATAGGGTTCTCATCCTTAAAAGCAGTTATAAGCAATTTCGTATCATAATTTTACTGATCAACATTGAAATTAACCAAAAGTTTCAGTCACTCGGTCTTCAAAGCATCCATTTGATACATAAGCACACCATAAGTCATCATCAACCCTAGAACGGTTAATACCAAGTCTTTTCTAATCGTAAACATATCCCATCCAGTTACTGCTATATTCGATCCCTTGATGTTTTCTACAAGAAGAGTGAAGGTCAAAGTAGTCTTCAGATTCGGAGAGAGCTGCGCAACGAGATGGGAACATTCCGTCATGGCTTGCTTTATGTTGTCATGCCCCTTCTGCACCTGAGCGCCGCTGAAAGTGAGAAGCAGGAATGTGACGAGAGCTGTCAAAGTTGCCCACACCACGTAAGCATCGACAACTGGAGTTCGATAGCTTTGGCTGTTCGCTAGTACCACGCTGATAGAATTGAAAAAACTACAAATTACTGTTACGAACAAGAAAAATGCGCTGGTGCCCAAAGCTTCGTCAATTTCTCGAACTCTTTGCGTGATGGTAATGTATAGCGAGATGTAACGAGACATTTGTTTATGGTTGCAAATTCCACGATTCAGTTCACTTTTCAATTCCAAGCCATAAAAATTCATTATCTTGTTTAAAACGCAATATGAATTATAGCAAATCAAAAGCATTAGGTAGCATGTAGCAGAACTGATGTTGAAAGTCATTACCACTGAAAAAGTCACGATCCAGACATAGGCATTCATGTAGGGAGTGTGTTCTATGACAGAAATTTTCAATGAACTAAGGCTGGTTTCCCATTCTTGTTCAAAGAAAAACACAGTCTGGATACCTACTAAAACAGTCACCGCAAACACCAATAGTAAAAGTTCCAATTTGGTGCTTTTGCTCCCTATGTAAATATGTGGCAGTAGCTGCTGCGAAAATTCGCAAATATTTCTTATTGCTAAAATAACTGATTTCCGCGATCGCACAATAATCCACATGTTAATGAATCCACAGATACTGAAAAGATAAAAGGTAATTTGTGAAGCTAATGTAAAAATAACGCGGTAAATATTCAGTGCGCTTACAATAAACAGAAAAGTTTTGATTGCTGTAAGTATGGAGCACCAAATTTTGGCAGAAAAGCTCAAGTCCTTACTGCCAGACATCAAAGATTGTGGTGGTAATGGAAGGCCCATAATCAATCCAACAGCAAATATATTATTGAAAGCATTTTTTCTGATGATCATAGTTGTTGGCCTTTGAGTGTGCTTCGTAAAAACCGAAGATTTTCTGAAAAGTTCTTCGAGATTCCCTTCTTGCGTTGTATTTTCAAAACTGAATTCGGAAGTAAGGAACTCTCGTGCTTGTCTAAGTCGCAAGACCAGAAAGTTGGTAATCATAGCAAATATATATCAGAAAATATTTTCAAATCCGAAAGCTAAATGGTGTAAATGCATTTACTGCATTACATAGAATTGTATTCTTCTGTCAAATGTGCCGTGAAGAAATTTTTTATAAATTTCCTCATGTTTACTAAGGAAATTCACTTTTGCAGCAACAAGCAAAAGAACTTTGAAGAACAAAGAGCGTTTCCTGTCAAAAGTTTAACAATTATACTAAGCAAATAAAGACAAATAATTATAATAATTTCTAATAGATCGAAAGAGCTGATCAATGAATAGTTACTGCTATTCTAACATGAAATTTTAAACAATTGGCGAAGTCAGAACATCATTTTTGTCTACCAAATTGATGTCAATAAAAACAGACGATTTCTTCAAAATGGACAGTTTGTCATTTAATCTAAATGTACATTTCATTTTATCGATTGTTCTTCCGTCATTTTTATCTACAAAGGATGCGTTCTATCGGCAAATGTTAAAGCTCGCAGAATAATTAAATCAATATTTTTAATGTAATGATAATTAGATTTCCTTTGAAGTTCTTTAATCCAATGTTTTTCGCTTTTTGCACACGATTCAAAATACAATTTTGTGACTTCATTTTTTTGTACTCTTTTAAAACATGTTATTTGACTTGCGGTAATTATTAGGTAAGAAAAAATTAGTCTCTAATCATTATTTTCTTCGGCTTCACGGCAATCCTTTCTTTTCAAGAAAAACTAAATTACATTTATCGATCGATCAATATCGTAAAAGAACATATTTTTAATTTTAAAAATCTTTGCAATACTTTGAAACGCATATTCACACATAAAAGAAGATGTTGTGCAAATAATATGCAATTGCATGACCTAGATAAACTTATTTTCTATTGTCTAAAAAAATATGTAAATTGAATTATCCACTGTGTTTGGGTCAATTATCAGACAATTCAAAAATTATTATTTTTTATCCCATTGTATTGGTTTAGAAACACAATATTGCTAAAATTGAAAAATTTTACCAGTTTTTAAATTTTTATTATTGTCAAATGAATGCTTACACAAATGTAAAATTCGAGAAATATAGTAAACTAGTGCACATTTTTATACGATTTTCAGCTATTCTTTTTAATCATGTTTTCATCGTAATGATCTGAGGAAGTTTTGAAAATAAGCCAATCATACTGAAAGTATATATAATATATAATTTGAAACATGATCATATGAATATAAATTGCAATCGTATTTTATTCCATAGTTAATTATACTGAATTTTACATCGAAGGTCAGAATTAGGCAAGATAGCTTTGATGAAAAAGTATCGCTTGAACATAGATCAGTGCTTCTTGGTGCATAAAAAATGTGAGAATTGTTCCTTATTTATGAATAATTATGACAAATTAAAAATCAAAGGCTTATATCCGATTTGGAACTTTTTGTCTCATCTGCTTTCTCCGGGAACAGTAACAAGCCAGTAGTTATTTGAAGAATACTAAGAAGAGTGTCTTCCATGAATATAAAATTCTGATATAGAAATTTAACCTCAGAAACAATGAATGGAACTGTTAATTATTATTAATGATGAAGATTTAGGCGGTTTTCTATAGGCTTCGTAAGTTACATATTCATCTGATTCAGTCTGAGCATGTGAAATTCAACTCTTCTTGCTTTCAGAATTTTCATTGGTATCGATAGCTAACTATCAGCGATTCCAACAAGCAGTGATGCTATTTTTAAATCTTTCAAATTCTTCTTAGGGTAAAATTTTTATTCGATCCAATGCTTAAAATGAGATATCGAAGAAAAAAAATAATAATCTGTAAAAATTTCGCAAACGAGCGTTGATCTTATTCTCATCAATTGACATTAAATTTCTGAAGAATAATAGTCCAGGATTTATTGACTGTCTAACATCTATTTTGAATCAGCATCTATTCACCTTTAACACATTTTCAGATCTCCTTCTCGAAACTCACCTGCACCAACAGAACAGTTTCCACTTATGCGAGAAGTACAATCTTGCTTCAGTTTCGTCTTTAAACTTAACTTTCATTTACAAAATTAACTCTTTATTCCCGATGCTACTTTTTTCTTCTAGCCCCTTTAAAACCGGGCCTTTTTGGGAGGATACTACATGAATTGGACTCTCCCTACCTGGGGGGTAATTTCCCCCCCCCCCTGTTATATCCTTCCCTTAAGGCGCACGGACATGGGGTGCGGTTGGCAAGGATAATTGGACCCCCTATCCCGTTTATCTCCTAAGCGATCTCGGAACCTCACCTCCCCTCAAAAGAAGCCAACCGCCTCAGACCGACCTTCGTCGCTGTTAAGGGGAAATTTTTAGACAGCCTCGCTCGGTGTGAGAAGGTTAAAACCACTTTGCATGAAGACAAAATATAAACCAAATTTGGGAGAGAAAAAAACGATTAAAACACATTTCTTTGAAATTATTCCATCAATTAAATGCCTATTGTTCAAACTAAATTATATCACCAAAACAACTCCTTATCTTACAAAATATCAAAATTCAAATCTCAACTTATGCTTCCTGCTTTTAGATTTTAAATCGTGTTTCAATCAGTTTCATTCGGCGACCAAAGTATTGCGAGCTCAAATCTAAAGAGACGTAGTGAATAGAATCATCTGCAACAATAGCATCAGTTTATGATACGTATAAATTCATCATTTAGTGTAACAATGAGAGAGTATTTAAAAGTTCTATGTGGTATTATTTCCACTGCTTATAATACAGCTCATGCATTAGTCCCTTTTTCGTGACAACAATAAGCTCATTAAAATATTCTACAGTTGGTTTCAGCTTTTAAGCTTTAGCAGTCAACATGGTGTTTAATGATTTTAAAATTAAAATGAGTTGGAGATCTGAAGAAATAAAACCAAGAAAAATCATTAACAAACTGAAAGCAGTCAACTTAGAAATTATTTGAGTAAAATATTTTAAGCTTCAAATTCTTACTGTAAATAAAATATTTTATAGCGTGATGGTAGGTCTATTTAGAGCACAAAAGACTGATATTTTTATTGTGAATAAAATTACATTATAGAATGTTATTTGCTAAACAGAGAATTATTCTACCAAATTGAAATAGCTTGAATGAAAAAGTTAAGACTTCATCTAAATTATTATAATGTGAAATATACTCTCTTTCTGCAAAAAAAGTCGCATTCTAAACTTTTCTGTAAAACTTATTAACAATGAAACCAATCAAATCAAATTTAATTTGAATGAGAAAAAGATAGGAAAATGCAGTATATTTTGTTTTACAGATTTCAGTTAAGTAGAAGAGAATGCACTTACAATTAAATACGTAAATGCCTTGAGAAAGAATGTAATAAATTGCTTTTACATCGGTTATTGCTACATTTATCTGGTCTCTTAAATATTTCGATTGATATACAGTCGGACCTCTATTTAAGGTATCCGCATACGTTCGAAAACCCATTTTTTACCGAAAATCATAAATTTTTTTAATGTCTTATCTGAAAGCCTATTGTTTTTAGTTTTCAAAACAGTTTTTATTTTACATCTATGATGATCAGAAGTGAAATTAGAGACATTTTAGTAGAACTTGACAGTTGAAAATGGAGTGGTAAATAATACGATAAAGAAGCATTTTTCATTGTTTTTACTTAAGATATTTAAATTTTATTGTTTATTTTTGTTTTATACTATTTTACATATACCAGGTATTATTTTGAAAGATTTTCAGTGTGAATTTCTTTGTTTTCTATGACATTGTTGCAAATTTAGGTAATTTTGAATCATTGCAGTATCTTGATTCTCCGTTAATGATGTAATTTTTGATAATAAACGTAGGAAAAGTACATAAATTGTACTTATGATCAATATCAATCACTAAAAGTATCTCTAGATCAACTAATAGGCATTATAAAGTTATTTGACTGAAAAACAATATTCAAATCTATCGATGGCGGCTGAATGATAGAAAACGATAACGACACATAAGGCTCAAGAAAACGACTAAAAAAAATTTCCGATCAGAAAATTTTTAAAAATGTGCTAAGCTGGCAAAAACTAAGGACTAGCCTACAAAACTGGGGAGTATTGAAGAAAAATTCTTTTTTCTTCTCATCGTAAATTAAAAACATAAACTTTAAACTCATTTTTCTCGAAATGTGATTTTTTGCAAAATTTTCATTTTTCAAACACGATAACTAAAATTTAACTTAAAATATCCGTCTCAAATTTGGCATACATAGTATTTATTATATTGTCTAGGTAATGAACCAAAATATAAGTGAAATAATGCTCTATTAAAAAGTTATGTATCTTTTAAGGTTTGAAAAAAGGCCAAAGTTCTTTAAAAATTCATGATTTCACACTAAAACTCTTATAATTTACATGTTTTTAGATACATTGCAAAACTTTTGCTTCAGGACCTAGCCAATAGTTGAAGGATTATATATGCTAAAGGATTTATCATTCTGATAATTTCTTTTTGAACGAGGAAGTTTGAAAAAAGGTCAAATTTAGTGCAAAAAAATCTAAGTTTTTTCAAATTTTTAAAAATATATTTAATTCATTTAACTTTTTTCTATGATTTATTAAGTTTTAACATAAATGTCATATAAAAATACAAAAGTATTGCTTCAAATATCATTATTTTAAAAAAAGGCCTCCGAACGTAGTCGGATACCTTAACGAATCTCTATTTTGCGAATTTCTCTATTTTGCGAACTTTTCCTTGGAACCAAGAACATTTTGTGAATTTCTTCGTAAAATAACCTCCAAATAGCGAAGTGCATTCTCTATTTAACGAACTTTTTCTTGTGATCCAGTAATTTATTTTCTCCCTATTTCTCAAAATATTTCTGAACATTTCAAACTTATTCCTTCTTTTAACACATTTTGTGGTGATCTTGCACTGGGTTTACCAGTCTCCTAATTCATCGAGAGGAGTAAAATAGCAGTCATTCTTTTCATTTCATCCAGGAGGTGCAACCTTTACCCCCACCACCACCACCACCACAACAACAACAACAACAACTACTACTGTCCACTTCACTAGAAAAACTTTCAATATCCCCCTTTCACCCTCAATGGAGTTGTCTCGTGTCCTCGAACTTTATCAGTATTTAAATTTAAGGACGCATGTGGTAATGCATGCTTAAAATTACTTGTTGAAATAAATGCGATAATGTCATTAAAATTCATTAATTTTAATATAAAATTATTTTTTTAATTGAAAATACTGTGTATTCCCGGACAATGTTTTGTTTTATTCTGGTTTTCCTTGCAGA
>BGPR01009940.1:0-55001 GCA_013235015.1 Araneus ventricosus | reverse complement strand
TCGTGCTTCGTTCAGTTACGTATTGCTCTAGCTTTTTTTGTTCCTGCCACCAAGGAACTGTCTCTTAGAGTGGCAATTTACTATGGTTATTGAGGTTAAGATATTATTTCAATGCATATATTGGCCAGGCCCAGTTCATTGTTAAATACACTTTTAAGACCATAAAATCAATCATTAAACAACAATTCAGCTATCGATATCCCCAACATCAATTTTGTAACTACACAAATGTGCATTTTGGCAAAACTGTCCATGGTAGCTTGTAGAAACTCAAAATATAATTCAAATTGACATGGCTTGCATATAGAGTGCCATAATTAAGTAAAATAAATAAAAAGCAAATCAACGTCTGTTGTATTTCAGATACTATGAAAACAAAGTAGAGTGAATGAGAATAGTTCGAATTTGTTTTGAGCATAAGGGTATCAATTTATAATTTTTTCTCATCTTTTTCCCTTATTACTTCATTCTGTTAAACTGCAGTTTTGCGGAAGTTTAGTCGGAGTACGTCAAAATAATTCATTTCGTAGCTAGAATCTTTCATCACATTTATTCTGTGAAGAAATAGTTCATTTTCATACTAATACAGAGTATTATCTGAAAGGTGAAAAAATCACCTGAAATCGAGTTTTTTAATTTTAAATGTAAGTTGCCAAAACCGTTAGGTGGAGCTCATATGCAAGAAAAGTGTTAGAACGTTTTCTTTAACAGGATCTCGGGCAATACCAAACCAAATTTTAACAGTAACTCGCCGAATATTAGTGTTAACTCTCATCACCAAATCACAAGGATTAATGATAGCACTAACAGAATTGCTGAGTAACTAATTTAAACATACACAATGAATAAATTGTCTGTATAGCATTGTGCAGCATAATTGTGATATTTTCATATTCTTTCTTTAATTAGGAAAACAATATATTTTATGATCTAGTTATCTCCTTCATTTAATGCTTTTAACGGCTACTGTGGGCTCATTTATTTTGTCTTGCCCTTATTACAACAAACACGTTTAACCTATCTTTATACGCAAGTATGAAAATTTAATTAAATAAATTAATGCATTGATTGGGAGTTATTTCAAATCCCACATTTCTGAAAATTTGAACATTTCACGTACATATGCAACAATATTGTAGTTAAAAATTAGTTAAACAATCAGTATTTAAAAAAACGTGCTTTGTTTCGATCAACACCAAGACGTTTGTTTCGATAGTTAAAGAAGAGGAAAGAAGAAAATATTGTTAACATCTAAACAATCAAAGGCTGATCATTTTTATTTCACCATTTGTAGTCCTTGCGTTTGATCCATAAACAGTGAAATAAGATGCTCTTAAATTACAAAACTTTGTTAATTTATATAAGTTGAAAGCAAATCTTGATACTAGAATTGGAATGGACCATAAAGGAGATGCAAAACTTTTGTAAGTATAATTTTATTCACAGTCAAATATTGTAGCTAATTAGGACAAAAAAAAAATGTTAGTTGTGTTTTTTTAGAAAGCGTTCTGTTATTAGTGACTAATATTTGAGTAATGACTAGTATGCTGTATGAATTAACTTTCATTAAAAGGAACTTCTGACGAGTAAATTTCTAATACAAAAAAATTGAGATATATATGAAAATGGGCGACTCACCAAAATTTGAAAAACAGTTCAAAGACCGAAATTTAAGATACATTTAAAAAAAATTTTGGATTTCGATATTATTTCTCGATGTGAGCAATAAGAAAATCCATTAAATAGTCGGTCTATTTCAAAATTTGTTGCAATCGCTGTAGCTAACTTTTCTTTTATGTGAACTTTTTTCTCTACAATCAAAATCTTGGTGATAAAATCTAATTTAAGAAAAAGACGCCAAGTAGATTATGCTTTGGCTCTCTCAATCTAACGCGACAGTTTTTAATCTAATTTAATAAACCATGCTTAGTGAGTTTTTTTTTTTATAGGTAAGCATTTGCAGTAAAGCATAAACCGGTTCGAATGTAGATGGAAATAATAAGAAGCATTCTAAGAAAATTCGGTTCTATTTTATTTTTCTATTTTCGGTTTTATGACATTAAAAATTATCTTAATAATAAGAGCCAATAATAATAACCAAACAAAATAGGCAGATGAATCATTTGAAGCTTGGTAAATTAAAAATTTGTCTTAATTCCTGTTCTGTTTGAGGAATTTTAACTATTCTCACCAATAAAGTTTGCGGCGGAGCCTTGACGGGCACCTGTAGACACCAAATTTAGCTAAGAAATTGAGATGAAGTACAAATAAACATGATGCGAAGAAGAATGTTCCTGTGCTTACAACTGAAAATAATAATTTTTATTCTATAAGGTAACTGCGAATCTTTAGCCAAATTATACAGTACGTGTAGATGTAGAGAGAGAATCATCAGTTTGTAAGACTCTTCAGTTAACTTCATCCGTTAATTCGTGATGTATCCCAATATTTCACGAAATATCAGAATTATACTGTTTGATGGTAACTCATATGTAATGAAATACTTGCCTTAATCCATAAGTTAGTTATAAATTTGTATATATTGGTGTATATTTTCCATTAATTCGAAAAACACAAATTTTTAAGATTTCGTCCTCATCCTTCTTATTTAGGGCTTTATTTTCATTCTTAATTTGAATTTGTATTTAAAATAAAAGTATTCTTGTAATTTTGCAAGTCACTGTGTGTTTAGATGTTCACATCTAGGCCTTCTTTCAGCAGCCTCAGTTTAATCTGTCTTTTAAAGGCATATATAAAAATACAATTACATAAATTGGTGCATTTAATGAGCCTAATTTCGAATCCAACATTTCTACGAATTTAAACAATGCACATAACAATAGCGCAGTTTAAAATTAATTAGACAATCAGTATTTAAAAACAATGTTCTGCTTAGAATTTGTTTAGCTCAATACACAAACATTTCGATAGTTAAAGGAATATTGTTAGCATCTAAACAATCAAAGGCAGATCATTGCTTTTTGTAATTTGTAGTTCTGACTTGTTCGATAAACAGTGAGTGATAAAAAGTTTGCCTTCCGAAAAAATCGTTGAGTTCTTTCAATTGAATGAATATATTGATTCTAATGGCTGTCAATCATAAAAGGTTTCTACATCATTCGTAAGTACAACTTCATTCAGAGTCAAATATTGTAGCTAATTAAGACTGGTCACTATTATTGGCATTTTCGTGAAAGTCTTCTGTAGTGATATTTTACAATAAACGCGAATTTATATACACATATAATTGGAAATTGAGAGCTTTATATTTGGTATTAAAAATAGAAACTAAAACGATTCCAGAAAGATATATTGTCCATGACAATTGAAATGGCATTTGTTGGACTCGAGAACACTGTACCGTTGCCATATTTCTGCCAAACTTGACTTTTTCTTGCGAAAATTCGCCGAAGTTGGTATTATATTTAAGAGGGTTAGACCCGTACGATAGCCATTACAACCACTGGTCCATGCAGTACGAAATTGGCAATGGTTTCGTTGCTTACCACTGATTGCACGTATGCATATAGGAGCGACATCCGCGCCCATTAATAATGTAACCAGCTGCATGGCCCGGAGTTGCACGGGCTGTCTCGACTAATGCGTCATTCCCTGGCGGAGAGAAAAAATTGGGGTCACGTGACCAGCTTTGCTGTGGATCCATATTTTTTCATATGCCAGTGCCCAGTTTATAAAACTCATGAAGAAAGATGCACTACATACATTTTTAGTAAAACCCCTATTTGAGCGATATTGATTTCTGCGTATCTTTGTATCAGTTACCAGAACCAGCACACAGAGCCATCCATTTGGCATTGTGGATAGATTGCTGCATTGTTGAGAATCCATATTGTATTGTTGCTACTTTCAACAATGAAGCTGAAACACGCAATTGAATATTTGTTTAAACAATGAAAATGGTTTAATTTGCGCTGCAACAATGAAAAGTATTGTTCTAAATTAGTTTTTAATTAATATCGTTCTTACCCAGACAGCAATTTTAGTTTGCAGCAAGCTTGCGCCAAAAATGTCATGACAAGAATGCAAGCTTGCCACAAACTTGTCATGACAAGAGTGCAAGCTTGCAGCAAGTTAACGAAAGCTTCGAAGTCACCATGGAACGAACTTGCAGCAAGTTTGCCACAAGCTTGCCGTGCAAACTCATTGCAAATTATAGCAAAAACAGAGTACGAACACAACCCAGGACAGAACTCGCGACCTAGCGCACGGAAAGCGGTCGCTCTAGCCATTCGGCCAGTTAAACTCTGAGAGGAGAAGATAGATTTCGCTAATACATCGTTCGATTCGATTCGCATACGATTTATTTTAAACCATTTTCTTGATTCTGTGATCATCAGCCTAGAAAATTCTGAATTTCACCATCATGTGAGTTTTTCTGATATATTATATTTGAAAGAGAAAATCTGAATTCATTTTTTATGACAATCACTTTTGTAGAAGGTTTTCTGACCGAATTTATTATTATCCAATGAATTATAATCATCCAATTATATAATAGTCGATTTTTTTTTAAAATAGTTTCATGGCATTAAAAAGCATTCCGTTAAAGAAATGCAGAAATAATTACGATTTTTTTTGTAATTTTATGTGACTCTGTACGGATACTGTTTCCTTCTTATATTGACAAGACAGTATGTAATGAGATAAATGAAACTCGATTTGCATGCAAAGTCTCCCTCTCTCTCTCTAATCTGAATTAAATCAGAATTTACCAATATTACTGAAATTACTTTTTCTGCATTTTTATAGAAATTTTCTGTTTTACAAATTGCTTCATTTTTCAGAAATGATGCTGTTCCACCGAGAGCCGTTTCAGAACTGAATACGATAATAGCTTTAACAATGGAAAGTATTGTTTAGAATAGAAATTAGCTATAACAAACGATATGGTTATTCACTATGAAGAATCTATTGTTCCAAATCATTTTAGATACAATTTGAAATACCGCTTTTTACATAATCTAAATGATGTCTAAAATCATTATTGCTAAGATATATCCAAGGAAAAAATCTTTTCTCCACAGTTGTGTGGAAGGTTGTTTTTATTTCTGACGAAATAAAGTCTTCTTGGATCATCCTTTGAAGTTTGCAGTCTTCACCACAGGTTAGTGATAAATATCTTCTACAAGCAATGGACTCTTTAAAAAATTTCGATGAAAAATTCTTTATTATTATTAACTATTGAATGCCCCTTAATTTTTAGGTATCAGAAAAGATTTTGTAGGCTACGAATTTTAAATTTTCAACGCTTTTTTCTTTATCCAGAAAATTTGTAATGTCTTCTTATCTTCAAATTTAATTTGCTGCAAGACAGCTATAGAGCAGACTTTTCTTCTCTTTTAACTTATTTTGAAACGAACACATTGCATGATATCTGTTTGAAAAACTCTTCTTATTTATCCACCATAAAATTTCCTTTCTTTTATTTTTGCTAAGTAGATATTACAGTCAATTATAGCCAAAATAATTGTCTTCCTGATTTAATTTTCATCCCGTTTATTCACCTGTAAAAAACACGTTTCATACTGATACAACAGATATCCGAGAGGTCAACAATCACCTGAAATTGTGTTTTTTTCTTTTAGAATATAATAACCAAATGGAGTATTTATATTCATATGTAGAAAGAAGTGTTAGTACTTTAGGGTTACCAAGACCTCTGACAAATACCTGCCAAATTTTAGCTAAAACTCGCCGAATGTTAGCGTACTCCAATTCTAAAAATGAATGGTAGCAATGACAGAATTGCGTCAGCGTTGAAACTTGGAAACAATAGGGACCTCGCTAAGACAGAGAAGAATGAATGCGAAGCATGCAAAGGGAAAATACTGTAAGCTTCAAGAAATTCGACTTCAACATTTTGATGAATATCCACGTTTCAAAAGTCCATGTGTCCAAAAACTTATTTTTTAAATTATGTTTTACTGTCTTTTGGTGTCTGATCATGAAAGCTCAAAAACTCAATAAGATGCAGACATGTAATTTGAAAAGTTGCATTTTCCCTAAATATGCAGAATCTGTTTATAAATAGTCTGTCTGTTCCTCCGTATGTGGAGACTATAATTCAATAACGCAAGTAGCAAAATGTATCAAATGAGACATAATGGAATTTTCCTTAGACTTGTAGATCTGCAACAAATTTCAGACCCAATTTGTCAAAAGGTTGACCATCTGTCGATCTTTATATTAAATGCGGTTTAAAGATTTTGGAGAAAATAGACTTTGATAAGGAATTTATTCCAGTTTTAAGACACGAAATAAAAATAATAATATCAATTTGCTATGAGGAAATTAATATTACGCTAGGGCAAAAAAAAAACTTGATGAGTCGTCCGATTTTAATGAATCATCAACACTGAAATGTACGCGTTTTGTGCGACATTTTTGTTCTAATATGTGTTTCATTGTATGAATATATTTAAATTTTGCATTTTTCATTATATACTTTCCTTCAAAGCACCTGTATTCCTAGTTCTTGCCTCTGACTATTTAGAATTTGCATCCAAACTTAGACCCCCTACTAACACGCTTTTCGTCTGCAAAACGTATAGCTTATCTTCGGTGTATTACTCTACTATAATGCACAAAATAAGCCCTATTGTGTCAGTATACGAGAAGATCGAAGGCGGAATAGTCCCCCCCCCTATTTATATTAGCTAAATGATATTAGTAATTATTAATCAGGATGAATCTGGAACAAGAAGAAATAATCAAAAGTTCGGACTTTTTCGGCTGACCCTGAACATCTGCTCAAATCTTTTACCAAGTAAGCTTGATAAGAGAATAAAAACAGTGTTTGCTTACAGTTAAAAAAAATTTTATTCTATAATCACTACCTAACGTAGAGAGAAACTTCTGGAGATGTAGAGAAAGATTATCAAATTATTACTGGCTTCAGTTAACTTCTACCGTTATTTCGTGTAAAAGCTTGATATTTTGCAAAATAAGTTAATTATATTCTTTGATGGTAACATACACAATGAAAAAAGTGTCTGAATTTACAAGGAAGTTATAATTTGGTATTTATATAATTTGAAACTTGATATTCTTTTCCTTAATTAGGAAAAAATTGTTTAATCATTTAGTTATCATCCCCATTTCATGCTTTATTTTCAAGATAAACTTGAATTTGTATTGAAAATACTAGAATATTTTCAATTTTGCAGAGTTACTGAATGTTCAAATGTTATGATAAAGTCTTTATTTCTGCTTGTTTTTATATACCTAAATTATAAAATATAACTACATAAATTACTTCATTTATTGCAGGAATTTTGAATCTAACAATTTTGAAAAATTCAACAATGTCATACACAAAAATAGTGCAGTTACAAATGAAGTAAACAATGAATATTTAAAAAAATGCTCTCTTTCGTGTTTGTTTCGATCATCACTCAAACAGTTCAATGCTAAGATAATTGTTACCATCTAAACAATCGAAAGTAAATCATAGCTTAACGTCATTAAAAGTTCAGATGTAAATCGATAAACAATGAAAAAAAGTGGTCCTCAGAAATATTGAAAAGGTCTTCAAACAATTTGTTAAATTATTAAGGTTGAAGAAATATGCTCATATTTAACAGGAATCGACCAGTAAAGAGTTAGTGATCATAGGTAAGTTAAAATTTGTTTCGAGTCAAATATTACAGGTAACTAAGAACGATCAATAATATTTTCATTTTTGTAAATGTTTCCTAAGGTGATAGTTCATGATAAATGCCAACATATGTGAGTAAATTCTAAGTTTCTATTTTAATATTTGGTATTAAAATATCGACATTCTCATTCCTAGTCTATTTGTTTCCCTTTTTAATAATTATTTCATTTCATTTCCACATTGCTTATCTATGTTCTGTGTATAGGTCAGTGTGTTCATTCATAGCATCGAACGAGGTTTAACTTTGTGTCCTGCGCGCTCTGCATGAATGGAGATTATCTTCTTGTCCAGTCTTATTTCTTTTTTTATAATTATTATTATATAGAAAATAGAATCTCCACTTGAAATCGAACGTTCAATTCAATGCTCTACTAATTTTTCTTCGACATTTACACTATCTGAAAACCAAATATTTCTTTCCTACAATCTACTTCAAAAGTATGATAGGGAATAATAGTTTTTAACTAATTCTCGGAAATCGCAAACTAAACATTCATCACTCGCACAAATTTTCACTAAGCCAAATTAGTGGTCCTCAAACCTGTCGTATACAATTCACCACCGTCAACGCGTTAAATCCAGCAGACCTAAGAATAATGTGCCTTTATTCTGGAACCTCCAACGTTATAGATCAAATAAATCATTTTTCTTGGAAATAGGTCATGTATGATAACAGATAAATTACTTCCTCCATCTCCGCAGAATTCGTTTCTTACTGAAAAAAGCCAAAATTCTCATCTTCAGATTAATCCATCATTATCAAGTTTTTATCTTTCTCGTCATCAGTTTTCTTGTTTTCTTCCATATTTGAAGTCAAACGGCTTAATATCATTATTAACAAAAAAATTCATACGTTAAAAGCAATATGTGTGTATATCACATGATAAAAAGTTTTAGAGTTTCAATTATTAATTTGACATGAAACAGCAAAATTTTCTGATTGGACATAACGCAACAGCGTTTTTAGATATAAAATTGCTACCATCCAATACTAAATTATTTCTAATACATAAAAATACAAGTTTTTATAACATTATAAGCATGTTCCCAATTATCCAGCAGTGAAAATTTTCAGGGGTGATTAAGAACACTAACCTGTTCCTCAAGATGAAACCAAAAACGAAAACAGATGTTTCCTCATAATCGTTATATTCTACAGATCTGAGAAATATATAACTCAGCAACTCAGCTTGTATATAACCGGTATAAAGAACGAAAAATGAAGCTTAAGACATTTTTATTTCACTTTTCTGAACCCGGTTACAATTAAAGGTAAAAAACGTTAGTAAATACCATCGAAAATATTAGGAAAGTATATGTCTTCTTCCTCTAGAATCCTCTTAGCCAAAGCACTTGCTTTTCTGTTCGATGTGGCTTCAACTGTGCACACTGGAGTCACCGTTCCCAATTTCCCCGCCTGACCCTATCTTATTTCGCATTTTTATATCTCGTTTCCCTTTGAGCTAAAGTACGTCAGACTAGATTTTTTGATAAAGACTACATGTGTTTTTTCGGGAAAGCAGTAGGAACGATACTACATACTGACAAAGAGTGTGTGCTTTGGAAAAGTTAACTTAAATTGTAGCCTCCTGCTAGGACGGATATGGAACTGAAAACTTTACTGAAATTGCAACTTATGAGAAACTCTGTCATTCAGATTGTGGAGAAAATCTTGACAAAGGAACTAGATACCTAAACAACTGTTTCTTGGACATTTACTTCTTACTTATTATTTACTTATTTATTATTTTTTTTCTCTTGTACATTTCCTTTTCACATTCATAAGTTATCTTTTGACTTGTTTTTGTTTAAATTCTCTTTTTGAGGTTGCATGTGGGGTTGATGACACTTTGGCCATTGGGTGGGTCAGAGTAGATCTTTAGTTTTACTGTATGACACATTTTTTAGTTTAGCACTCCGAAGACCTTGGCATGAAAGAACCAACTGTTGCTCCTCGGTTTTTGTCCTTATGGCTGTCTGTGGTTTATTATGGGACCTTCTTGCTAGATGGGTTGCTTCATGACAGCTCATCTGCTTCCCGTGTGGCTTCAGCTTGGGCGGGATCTAAAACTTGTCATTCCCTTTCGGTTTACTCGGTCTTGTATGCCTCTTAGTATACTGTTATACACCAAAATGATGTTTATACAATTACTCCCATGTCTGAAAATTACGTTAAAAAGTGGTCGTGCCTGGTGGTCACTGCTTTAGACAACCTGTTGTAAAAACTTTTTCCGTTCTTATTTCAATATAGGAAAGCCAACGGGTTGGCGAGCGGAGAGACTCGTAACGTTTTCCGGTGTCTCTTTCACTTCATGTCCTCAACATTCTTAAACATCCATTAAAGTTGCAATCACAGGGTATGGAATGGTTTTATATTAGTTTTGTCATTCAAAACTTTTACAGCTGATTAAATTTTGCATGGAAAATTTATTTGACATTATTAAAATAGACGATATTATTTGAACGTTTTCAAAAATAATATTGGGTGCTTTTCCGTTAGCCGGGCGCAAATGTCGCCAATTGTGAACCAAACGCGAGCCATGTCGCCAAGCGAAGAGATTTTCCGTCAGCCGGGCACAAGTGTCGCCAATTGTAAATAGCCAAGTCGCCAAGAAAGCGAAGCGATTTTCCGTTAGCCGGGCGCAAATGTCGGCAATTGTTAACCAAACGCGAGCCAAGTCGCCAAGAGAATGGCTCTAAGAAATTTGACGGAATTCAACATTATTTGGCGATTTTTCGCTTGCGCCCGGCTAACGGAAAAGTATCTAATATTATAACAAA
Source organism: Araneus ventricosus (assembly GCA_013235015.1). Taxonomy (NCBI): domain Eukaryota; kingdom Metazoa; phylum Arthropoda; class Arachnida; order Araneae; family Araneidae; genus Araneus; species Araneus ventricosus. The sequence continues at coordinate 44,542 of BGPR01009940.1, read as the reverse complement.
AACGTCTGGTGGGTGTACGTGAATGCTATTCAACAAGCAGGATAATAGGAAATAAATGAAGCTTTACTTCACGAAGATTTCAGCAAAACACTAACGAAGCACAGGTAACCAAAGTGAAAAGCACGTATAACAGAGATCATCACCAATAAATCTCAGTCGCAGGACTTTAAATAGCGCTCAGTTGCCTCTCAATTCACCAGCTTCACAGCTGACCAAAGTACAACTGACTACTCTTGGTTTCCTTTTGTCGCCAACTTTACCGCCAAGTCGTCAAGTTTGTCGCCAAGATTAGCATGTCAGGAAAACAACTTCAAAACTTCATTAAAATTTGTTTGAAATTTTTAAGACTATATTATTGCAACGTTTATAAAAATAATATGACTATTTTATAATTAAATAGATTTTTAGATGCAACAGGATTCCTCACCATTTTTCATGTTAGAATCAAGGAAGGAATTAGTTCATGAAAGAAAACCTTTGAAAAATGGAATATTACTCAATGTTTCCTCATTGCCTAATCTTTCTAATCACTAAGAATGTAGATAACGAGCGGTGAAATTGATTAAATCCGTTCCCTCTTAGAAAGATAATTCTTCCTTTACTCTAGGAAGACGTCTGTAAATGTCACTGCTTCGCCTAAGATGCGTAAAATATGCAAGATGCTTTATTTAAAATACCGTAATGTGTCTTCGGAATTAATTCGTAAGCTCCAAGAAAAATGGCGGGCGAGAAATGACTCGTTAATTTTCTTGATTGATCTACGAGTGGCCATTATTCATAATTCAGAAAGAGCTAGATCTTGGTTGAGTTGCACGGAACCTTCTTCCGGATACAATGATTAAATTAGCCGGAGTATATTCCATTCACTTTGTGCGGGAGTGGAATTATTGCTATTAATTCTTCTCGTCATTAAGATCTAGCAATCATTGTTTATTCTATACTTTGGTCAGATTAATTAATAATTATTTATGAATGCTATATTAACCGAAGGATAAAATGTCGCCTCGTTTATTCCTTTTCTTGTCGCATTAGAACCACTGATTCTTTAAGGAATTTTAAGTTTTGGCTGACACTAGATTTTTGGTTATTTCAAGAATACATTAATGTGTGGAAACGATCTCATTTCGCGTTTGCATCTTCTTACATAATCTCTTCTTACGTAATACTTCATCTCTTCGTAAAGTTATGGGAGTATTTCGATATAGCACGTAAATAACAGTGATTAACACTAGGTTTACGGATGTTTCTTGCATATCTATTTCCAAAAAGAATCTTCAAACTGACGGGTAAAGAATTTTCCACTACTTACTACAGCGCATTTTCTTTAAAACTCTATTTAATTTAAAAACAGTTACAATTATATTATACTTTTTTTATTACGACAAGAACAGATTTAATTAACATTAAATCTGTTATAAATCATTTAAAGTTAGTAAAAGTTTATAAATCTGTTGTAAAGCATTTACAACAGATTTATAATGTTTTACTATAGGGAGAGTGGGGTAAAACCGGGTACCTTGATTCTAGCGCTATTTATTTCTCCTTTCTAGCTGGTAGATTCTGAATTAACCCTCTGATTCCTAAGACCATTGGAATAGAGGGACCTCAAAATACGGGAACGTCCGAGTTCCTCTTTCAAAGATAAGGGAAATTCCCCTACCCTCCTCAAAAACCACAATGACAACTGTTACTGTCCGAATTCTAAGAAAACCCTCCTTTTTCCCCAACCCATCTGGGAAAGCCACTCTAACGAAGAAAGCGCGCTCAGCGGTTGAGAAATCAATCACAGTTAACGAAAGGGGGTGGAATCTTCGCAGCAATATTCAGACGTTCCGGACGGCCATCGTCTTTTGCTTGAAGATATGTTTGGGACGTTTCCGTATCGAAAGAGTTAAACTCCACTATTGTCATATAAAATAAAATTGTCTTGTACATTTCCTCTCAAAATCTAGGTTTTCTAATTTCACATAAAGTTATCACGTGTAACCGATTTTACCCCTCTAGTGGGGTAAAACCTGGTGGTTTGCCTTTTTTTTTTTTATAAAAATATCATAGATAAAAATGTGGTGAAATTATAACTTTTCTGGAAATATATATTGTGCAATAAACAATGAACATTTAAAAAAAATGACAAGCTCTATATCGAATAGCTTAGCCCCAACAGTCTTTCGAGTCTGAGCTACCCGATTTTAACCTCTTTCCCATACATACATTTATTTGGCGGATTTGGCTTTGTGAACACATTCTACTGTGTGTATGCATTTTCCGCAAACGCTCTTCTTTCAATTATAGTGTTCGTTTCAGAAAGCAGCTACTACCACTTCTGGAAGATTTTACACCATAAAGGGGTAATACGCCGAGTAAGTCAGACGAGAGTTTTTCCGGGGACTAAACTAAAAGACAAAGAATTGTCAAGAGCGTTTTTCTTTTAGTTATTCTTTTCCGAAATTGATATTAATTTTCCTTCTGAATCGCTCCATTTTGTTTTAATTCGAAAGGGTTGGTTCTGAATCGAATATCCGGTTTAAAAATAAAAATCTCCTCCTCCATCTTTCATTTCACCCCTGTTTTGGTAAAATAAAATCCCACTGTCCCACTGAAGCATGCGCAGATGCGTGAAGGGTTTCCGTATCTGAAAACGGACAGTAATAACGTCTATTTGCTTCCCTAATTTTGGTAAACCGCATCTTGTTGATATTGGGTTTGACGACATCAATTGATATCTCCGTTGAATTATGATTTTAATTTAGTATCTAACTTCTGATTACTTTAACATTTGTTATCGGAGAAATAACTTCACGAATAAATTTGGTTTATTACGATTAACTATGAAATTATCAGGCCCATTAATTTAACTCATATCCGGAGAAATAATTAGACAGAATTTTAAAATAAAAGAGGTGAAAAGAAATAGATCTGAGTGTGCATTCGTTTCATTCCATCAATAAATGTCAGCATAAATTGCAAAAAAAATAATAGTAGTGGTTTTAGTAGTTCCGCGATAAAGTTCGAAATCCTGTTCAAATTGACGGATTCCGGAACCTAGTGTTAAGAAAGAAGGAAGTAGTTTCTAACAAATTCAATTCATCTATGAAAATATCATGCCCATTATGAAAAATAGAAAACTTGGTGAGCATATTAAATGTTATTAATGTTATAAATGCTTAAATGTTATTTTCCATAAATTGCTATATTTCTTATCACAGGACAAAGGCACAGATATTGCACCCTAAATCAAACAGGGAAAAGTTTTACTAGAACGTTGCGTATAGAACTAGAACGTATTCCTACAATTGTAACTGCCTAAACCACATTCCTCACGAAACTATAACTCCATAGGAAATATTTATTTTTAAAATGTTTCTTTGATTGGTCGTTACAAAATTTCAATATGTTTCTCTTTCATCTTCACATTAAAAAGCCATTATAGCACTAGCTTTAAGATAGAATAATCGCCCTTTTAAATGCTGCGTTTTGTTTCTAAAGTAAAATTCATCAAATGCCTGAATATATTAAAATATTCAATAATAGTTGCGTGATGCTGCTGTTTCAATCACATTTATTTTGAGAAGAAGACGAAATGTAATAAAGACGTTTTATACAATATTACGAAAAGCCGAAAAACGTCAAAGATTAAAAAAATCTTAGAAGGAAATAAAACAAACTTAAACAGTATACGAAAGTATTCTGCAATACTTTAAGAAATTTTGACATCTTGCGAAAATATTTCAAAGCCGATAATGTTGCAATTAGTTGAGTTCTTAATGACTTCCGGCTCAAACTATGATGAGATGATGAAAAAATGAGTGAATTGTGTAGAGAGGAATGATACCTACGAGAATGTAGAAAAAAATCAACGGAATAATAGAATATACAGCAGTTAGAATTCCTTTTGAGTCAGTCCTGTGAAATTAAATATTTTGTATCATAAATATTTTACCGACTCATAAAGAAGATTTTTAAAATTTCATTTCCGAAAGAAGAATGGAATTCTGTGTGAAATTTCCTAGTTTTCATGGAGGCAGGGCCCTGCATTAATGCGTTGCATTTCCAATCATCAAATAACAGTCGAATGGCAAAAAAGATAAATATTTTTTTCTAAAATATGCTTTTTGATTTTCTATTTCTGCATAGCCTTCTAATTCCATTTGAGTTAGATAAAAATTATTCTCGCATATTACACAGAATATTATAACGTGAGACATGAATGTGTTTTATTTCGAAATGTGTAAATAGTGCAGGACGAACAAAGCTTACGAGAACATAGAGAAAAATCTGCAGAATAAGTTTTATAGCGCAGGCAGAATTGGTTATCTGAAATATTAGTAGAAAATAGCAATTTGAACGGCAAAATGCTTGATTTAACAGCACTCTCCATTCGATGGGAATGCAATAGAAAAAATTTAAATTCTTTAATCTAAAAGTTTTCTCTCATTCTGTTGAAATATCTGTAAGTGAATTCTAAATACCTATTTCTCTTTACTCAAATTTATTTTGAAATTACTTGGAGACAAAGGACAAAATGATTTCTGAAAATTCAACTAAAAATATAAGATAGTTCAAGCAAGTTAATAAAATGATTAATTTGTAAGATTTCTCTATCGCATGTTATTTTTCTTTAATATGAAAATGTATGCTTTCCTAAAAGTTTGATTGCTTTAAAAAAATGCGTCATTACTGTAGTTACAAGAATTTATAAAAAACTTGTCTTTGGAGATCTTTCTAGATAATTACATTTCATTTGAGTTTAATTAACGTTCTGTTTTAAAGCCACACGAGGTATATTTAAAAGCGGACCAAGTAATTTTGTAGCCCTGTCAGATAACTACATTAGTTATGTACCCATACCTGAGTTGGAACAAAATAATAATAGGCCAAAAATAAAATTGACTGGAGACTGTCTTTTTCAAACAGCCGCTGATGTTAAAGGCGTAGGACTACTTTACTCGCGTGACTCTTTTCCGATTTTCAATTTTTTTTGTAACTTCTGTTGTTGCCCTGTGTCTCTAAAATAAGACAATAGTTATGTTTTCAACACATGTAGTTACCGATATACAGAGAATAGCATCACCAATTCTTGCGTATATTATTTGTACAACTTTGCGATACAGTAGTCGCTGAACTACAATTCCGATTTTCACTTTCTTTGTAACTTCTATTGTTACCCTTTATCTCTAAACTAAGATATTATCTACGTTTTTAACATATGTAGTTCCCCAGATATAGAGGATCTTCCATACAACGTTTTTCGTGGCGTTTTGGCGTGTGAATCAAATTCCTTCCTGAGAGCCCAATGGGAGGAACGTAGTCTTACGTTAAAAGAATGGCTATCCGAAACGACTTCTCCCATGTTAGTTCGGTTAACCGAGGTTGTTATGTACTGTGAAAAATTATATAAGAATTGAATGGGACATTTTTTATCATATTTTTTGCTGAAATGTCACAAGTTTTGTGATTAATTTTATTAACAAACATTATTGACTATAATTTTTATTCTAAAATTCGTTTTCTTGAAATATATCACCATACGATTAGATTATGATTTGAAAGGTAATCCAAACTACATTTTGGTAATCAACAAGCAACCAAACAACATGGTGCACATCAATGTTTCAGTTTAAACGATTGAACTGGCCTTGTGGGAGATTGCTTGCTGGTCCCATATTTTCTTTTTCAAGTAATGATAGTTTGAGAACAAAAAAATGCTCGGGTTTAAATTGTAATTATTATTACTCCAATTATTAAAATAGTTATTTATTTATTTATTTATTAATTATGTATTATTTATCAAAAATCATAAATATTAAAATTAAATCCTTACTGTCGTTTCTAGTTTCAAAATTGCCCTTTTCTTTTGCTGCATTTATTTTCAATCGAGTTTTCTTCATTCAAACTTTTAGATAAACCGAATTTTCACCGTGGCTTCGAATTAGGCAAGTTTCATTCTGTAAGCAACTAGTTGAGAAGAACGTAGAAATGCAGTTTTGTAAGAGGTAAGTCAAAAATTCAAGTTGTGTGTTACGCTTCCCGCAGAGTAAGCGTATCAAATTTAACATGTTTCTACTAATTTCTCTTTCATTGATGTTAATATGAACACAAAATCTAGTCAGTTTTTGGCTTTAAATCTTTGAAAAATCTTCACTCGATCTAAACTTCGAATCGTTGATTATAAGTTGTCTTCAGTGTTGTAGCGAAAACGCGCTACTATATTACATTAATAAATTGAGTTACATTAATAAATTATTTTGAGATAAATTATTGATTTCAAGCATAAATAAAATTATGATATTTTTATAAATATATGCAAGTATTAACCCTTTATTTACCGAATTAACTTACCAGCAACTTTTCAATTTTATTTTGGCATCATTAGATACGTTTCAATGCAGAATAACCCCAGGAAAGATAAAAACTTTTTAATCAAATAAAATGATTTAATTAATTCGATTAATAAAATAAAAATAATAGTTTTTCTTTCTTCTGCCATCTACTGCTAGCTGACTGAACTACATTCCTTGTTTTCATGTACAGGGCCGGCCTTAGGGAATGTGAAGCCCAATTGGAAAAGATGTTGGACAAGATTTTTTAGTTTTTAAGAATCTAAGGATTTAGAGCTAAGGAAAACGCAGCGGGACTTCTCCCTTCGAATTTCTCGTTTACTAGCACAATATGGCGGGCTTTATTCTTCATAGAATAATGAAGAAAACCGAGTATGTATTTTGGGTGTCCTTATTTCTTCCGATCGGAACCTAAATTTGATACAGAATTACAATTTTCGCTCTTGTGAGTTATGGGGTTTACTTACACACTGACATATAGACAGAGAGTCAGATGGATTACTTAGATGGATTTTGTAAAAAATAGGATACGGATCTACAAGTCTGATGATGAAAACCGGATCCAAACATTATCCTTCTAACACTTTTTGATTTTGTGTCATCCTGTCTATATGTACACATATGAACAACAGAAAGGTTTTCGGTGGACGGTTTGTATACTTCGTATACGAAAAATAAAAAAAGAAGAAAAAAAGTTTCTTCTCGTAATCTACCCACGCCATTGAGCTGAGCGGAGAGTAGATAGCATTCTGGAGCGGGGGCCCTTAGGCGCGGGGAACTATTAGGAGCAATCGGTCCAATCGGCCTAAGGTCGGCCCTGTTCATGTAAATACTGCTAGGAAAAACGTTCAAATTATTAAGATATAAGCGTGACTTTTAAGTACCGTCGGAAAATAAAGGGTTAACATATAAAAACAAAATTTCGAACACACATATTAGTGATAATATTATTTCTTATCACATTTTCTTCTATAATCATGTTATTAGAATTCAAATAGAACTAAAAAAAGCAAACAAATCGAATTTGGATTCGTAAGAAATTACTCTCTACTTTTGTCGCTTAAGCTTTCTGTTATCCAATGAAAATTCCTGACTCATATTTCTCGGTAAAATTTTCTCTTCTAAAGAAATCTCTTCCCGTCCTCTTAACCGAAATTTGAAAGAGTTGACGAAACTTTACTCCAGCAAGAGTTCTGGCGGATCCTGATAGTTTTCCGATGGATCGAAATCTTCCACATCTTTCTTTTTCTCAGAGTGTGGAATCACTTCCTTCTGAAACAATCTCTGCCATTTTCGGACTATTCGCTCTTCCATTGGTTTTTGGTTTATTTAACTCTGTTTTGTGTAAAGAAAACTGCAGTTTTCTTTACGTTTTTGTCAAATAAAATTCCTTTTTATTTTCTCGTACAAATGAACTTTCTCGTGTTCAAGTTGAACAAGTTCTTGACATACATTGCCCTCTATTACGTCATGAGCAAGTTGCGACTATACCTTCCTGCACCTGTCTTAAATAATTGCTAGTTTTCCCATCCCAAGACCCAGCCCAATTAGGTGGTGGACAATGAATGACCCTTAGTGAAAAGGGTTTAAGGACCCCTCCCCTGAACAAAAACTGGCATAAGAAATTATAAAATGTTTAAAAATCATTTTATAGTGTTTTATATCATATTGTTTACTTCCTTGGTAATTATAATCTAAAGATGCATGTTTAATACCGTAATACTATACATCTGCTTTACATCTTGTAGTAAATGTAAACTTAAGGGGACATGCGACTGTTAAACCTCGAAAATTTTCGATTTCATGAAAAAAATATATATTATTTCCCAGTATTTTCTCAACAATTGAAAACAATCCAATTTAAAAAAAATTCCTATAATTATTACAATTATGAAGGAAAATGTATCAGCTCTTCCAAGTAAACATTGAAAATGGCCATATCTTTAAAGCGCTATATCTCAAAATGTGTTTTTTTCATATTGAGTGCACAATATCGCAAGAATTACTGAAGATTTTTACATAAATGTTTTACTGAATATGTATTGTGCTGTGTTCTAAAAATTGAACCATAATTTTGTACATATTGTCTCCAAAGACGATTTTTTTTGGGATAAGGAAAGTTGAAATTGGAACTATTTTTATCATTTTATTTTAAATTGGTATATAAAATAGAAATTAAATTTAAATGTTAATACATTGTGGTTCAGTTTCTTAAATGGACTGTTTGCATTATTTAGATAACCAAAATATTGTGTTTAGGCCAATATATTATCCGTAATCATTCGCGCAAGGCGACTATCTCATTTTTTCCTCCAAAAATTATGCCCAGATTTATTACTCTCTCATATAAATGCATAACAATATAAAAGTCTGAAAATGTGTGTGCTATAAGAGAAAGAACAGAAATTTTTCTACAAAAAAAGTGAGTTTGTGAATTTCCCTGTTTCAGGGATGTAATGTATCGAATTAGACAGTTTCCCCCCCATTTTTCCGAGGTTAAGAAGTCGTATGTCCCCTTAACACATATACTACATTCACGAATTAGATAATGAACTACTAAGTCCTTAGTACAGTCAGTCACTTTGCTCGCGATGATCAGACAGCCGCGTCCCACACTTTCGTAATTATAATCTAAAGATGGATATTTAATACCGTGATCCTATTCATCTACTTTACAACTTGCAGTGGATGTAAACTTAACACATCTACTACATTCACGAATTACATAATCAACTGTTAAAAACTGTTAAATCCTTAGTATAGTCAGTCTATTGCTTGCGATGACCGGACAGCCTCATCGCACACCTTGGTAATTATAATCTAAAGATGGATATTTAATACCGTAATCCTATTCATCTACTTTACATCTTGTAGTATATGTAATACCATCACATCTATTACATTCACAAATTATATAATCAACTATTTGAGTCTCAGAATAGTGAGTCACATTAATTGCTATGACCTGACCTAACTTCCTTCCTTAGCCTCAGAGTTAGCATCGCATATAAATAAATAAAACTGTGTGTCCAAAGATTATTAAGAGAGTAAGCTTTGGCATTTATAAGAAAGGATTTTAGACAAACAGGACATATAAAACAATATAGCGCAAAATTCAAAACTATCAGAACAGAAAATCTAGTTTTTGCACTCATTTCTTGAATTTATTAAAAAACTATTATGTTTAACATAAATATGGAGAGAATCATTTCTTGTAGTCCATTTTATAATTAACAACACGGAGACGGTTGAGATTGATACGATCATTAGTAACAGAAATAATGGTTGTTTTGTGAATATTAGCGATTTGAACATTTGAGGGAGGTTGAAGGAGAAGTTCCAGGGGGGTTCGGGAACTTCAATAAAAATTAACTTTTTATAATGATTTATAAATTGTGTGAAATTCATCTTTACAATAATTATTTCCGAAATTTGATATTTTTAAGTCTTTAATTGATTGTAAATAAAAGAAATTTAAATTAAAAGAAAACAAATTAAAAGAAAACAATGATAAAATGAAAAATAATGAAAACAATAGACGTTTTTGCGTGCAAACGCAGCAGCAAAAAGTAATTGCTTCAACAGAAATTTTTTAAAAAATACAACCAGAACTATAGAGAAACCAAAATTGACCAATACTTAGAACAATTTGTTAAGAAATTATTCAAAATGAAAAGGAACTAAAATGGCTCACTCATCAGAAACCACACGCCATTTTTAGTTCAAAAAGGAACAAGATTTTCTGTGGAAAGGAACGACAAAAAGTCAAAATTTATTCCTTCCTGTGGTCTGAATCTTGTCCGGCCACCAAATAAAGAACATAAATCCAAAATTTTTTTGATCCATAATCAAAAGAAAGAGATAAAAATTTACCTTCTTTCAGAAGCAAGCCAAGCAGAAAAGTGACGCAATAGATATAAAACAATCAACGATCTAGAAGCTATCCAGTAGCTCCATCTATGAATAAAAATTTGAACTATTTCTCAGGAGAACAAAAACTAATTTTAAAAAAATCAAGTTTTAAGGAAACAAAAAGGGAATCCGTTATCCTTTAAGTTATTATTTAAATTACCTAGGGCTTTGACTAAAGAAGAGTGGTTATTACAGATGTGTTTCATCCTATTAATTTAAGAATAAATAGAGTTCTTAATAATTTTAAAATCAAGATTTGTCTGAAAGTTGCAAAGTGAATAATTTTGCTAAATTTTAAGAATTATAACTATTATTTAATTGATTGTGTTATTTGCAAAATATAAGTTATTTGCTATCTCCTACCTCCCCACCAAATTTTAAAGATTATTCAGAATCACTCTTTATATCCATGAAGTTGGTTGTTAGACAAAACGAAAGGCATTTTATTTCATTAAATTTTCTTTTCCGAAAAAAATGGTCGTATTAACATACAGAAACAGTATCTAGTTTAGGTTAATACAAATTTCAAGAAAAGCCCATGGGACATTAATTAATGATAAATGAAATGATTTTATGCAGTTTAATGTTAAAAGGTTATGAAATGTCGAAACTAAAATGAATTTAAAAAAAATAATTCTTGCTAATAGTTTTGAAGAAGCTGGTGTAAATATGTATCGTCAAACGTTTCTAACGTCGAAAATTTTTTATGCTTCATTTGAAATGTTAAAAGTTAATTGGAAGCAAAAGAAATTAAGTTGCCGTTTCTAATTAAAGGCAAGGGATATTTAAATATCGGCACATTCGCTTCAAATTTCCCGATGGACAAAAATGAATCAGATTTCAAATTCGAAGAACCGTTTGAAAAATAAACCTAAGAATACCGAAATTTTTCATAAAGAGTGAATTTATGTAGCCAGATACCATAATTGTTTTTTAATTTACACTAACTAAAATTCTACCCTTCAGATTAGAATCATTTTCTCAGAAACGAAGACTATAATTTTAATTATTTCCTTTTCATTTTGAAATAGATTTTTACCTTAATTAAATTTAATATGGGAATATATACGATAATAGTAGTTGCTTGTTTTAATGTTTTAATATTATTCTTTGTAATATTTCATGGCAATGACACACTGTATACCTTAAATATAACCTTATATTCCCATGAATTTGAAATCTCGTGAGATATTAATTCTCCGAAATTTGAAAAGACAATAAGCGTTTATCTGAAAATTTCATTTTTTGTGAGGGCATCGAATTGAAATATTTGTAATTAGTTATTTACTCAGCTTAATCTACCCTTTGTTTTGGAATTTAACATTCTTATTATTTCACTAGAAAAATAAAGAGCGAGCAAGGAAAAATATCATAAAGATAGTTCAACCTGTTGTAAACAAAGTAAATTCATTTTAATCTATTCATTCAAAATAAGCTGAAACTGAATCAGAAAAATTAGAAAAACGAATTTGGGAAACTGAAAATTAAAACAATCGGTATAAATGCACTTCTTTATCCTTCACTAGTAAATTGTGCAGAAAAATTAGAAAAACGAATTTAGGAAACTGCAAATTAAAACAATCGATATAAATGCTCTTCTTAATCCTTCACTAGTAAATTATTCAGAAAAAATATCCGCCATGCATTTAAACAGAATTAACACTAAAAAAAAACTAGCTACAGAATTTTTTAAAAGTTGAATTTAAAATACAATTTGATGCAAAAAAAAATTGCATATTATTTCTCTGGCGTGTTCTTTAGGAATTTATTTTTTTATTACACTCTTTATCGCATTTTAATTTTCAATCCAAATAATTCTAAATTCAATTAAGAATTTTTTCAGCTAACTTTTCAAGTATTCTGGTTAATTATCCCTCTCTATTAAATTCTTTCTCTTTCGTTAAAAATACGCGTATATTAGCAAAAGAAAATTTCCTTTTTGGGGACAGTCGCAGAATTTGCACCGGTGCCTAGATGGGGCAGTTATCATAACTTCAATTCTAAGAAATATTTGGGGCGTAAAATAGGCGAATTATGTTTTAAAGATCTAAATTGTGTGCCCGAAATCATTTTGAAGAGAAATCTCTACGTGGTTACAGTTAAATAACAATTATTTAGATCTAGAATGAATTATTTTGACAAAAGGCAAAAAGCCGTTACGTTCCATTTAAGTCAGTAGCAAAATATGTTATTAAATCCTTAGATAGAACATTTTTTGTATACAATTTATGAAAATCATTGTATTAAAATAGTTTAAAAAGAAGGATAAAATTTTATATTTTTATTGACCAAAAGTTGACAAGATTGGATTCTTTATACCAATGGTATTATTATCTTGAATTAGAGGAATAGCTTAGAAAGTAGTTATCAACGCTAGTAGTCTTCAGAAACTGGAAGTGGAACAAGCCAAAACATAGAACAATAAAAGGGCACTAAAGCCTTCAAATTTTGGATCAAAAAGACTAAAAACTAAGGACACGCATCATTTGTGAGAAAAGAAAGGAAGAACAGGAAGTGAAGCAATGCATAAAATGCCTCACTTGTGTTCATATACTGTGCGCTGGTTTGAATTTTAGAATCATTTTTTTTTTCTTTAACTGTACTTAATGAAGTTGGTTGTAGAATATCGGCAGCCAGTGGTCCTAAATTGGCAGCAATGTCCTTAATTGGAGCGATGGTACAATTTTTTAAATCTATATTATCTACTTTGAAGGGTATTGCGTAAAAAAGTAATTACATTGTTTCGAAGATAAATAAACCACAAAAATTTCTATTACATGTTTTTCCTTAAAACAACTTCTCTGTCACTCTACATTAAAAAAAATATCCAGGTTGTCCAAATCTGGCAACTATACCCTGCATATTTTTCACAATCAGATTTATAACGAAAATATTCAGAACCAAAAAAAGAAACCATTTCAATTAACTATCGAATGCATAATTGTTATTTTTATGAATGCACTTTTAATTGCTTTGCTGTAAATTAATATTTCAGAAATTTCTTATTTCGTTGCAATTGCATTGACATTTCGCACAAAATATAATAAAATGTATCATTGCTTCATTTCCTAAAATTTATTCACTAACTGGATGTTTAAATTAGTTATAAAAATAACCGGGCGATTTACAAATCAAGGTATTTTACAAAAGTAGCAAAGTATTTTACGAGGTTTTTGTCATTGATTAGTAGTTTAGAACAAAAATTAAAGAAAAATGTTACTAGCTGTTAGAAATGAGCTTCTGCGAATGAAACAGAGGTCATTCAGGGCAGGCGCATGTATCTTCTAGAAACTTTTGTATATTCTAGTGCTTTTGCATCTTAAGAAGCATCTTGAAGTAGTCGATACTGAGTTCTTAAAAGTCGCTGTCGAAAAACACAAATAAAATTCTAAGCATGGATTCGCGTTGTTAAAAAGCAAATATTTCACAATAGAATGTTTTTATACATATGTTTGCATTGGAATGATTTTATAGCAGAATAAAATATGTTTAAAGTTGCAGTCTAAAAGGAAAAAAAGAATTCTTTTGGGAATTTCCGAGTGCATTGACAGTCACATAAAGAGGAAGGGGCGTTTGGAACTAATAATTTTTTTAGGCGTCTGTAGTTATATATTCGTTTCTATTTCTTATTATGGTAAAGATATTTATTATTTATAGAAAATTTCACAGAATATATCTTTAAGTATAAACATGTTTTATTTTTAAATGCATGCAGAATATATCTAAGAATTCTTTTCGAGGCAGCTCTGTGAATACTTGTTAGGAAAATTTACTTTTCTCGCTTCAACGTCTGTGTCATGTTGAAATGACATGCTCTTTTGTTTTCTCATTAAGATATAAATTTTTTTAACAGATTCAATTTTTAATATTTTCTATTTTTGTTAAATCTAAGAATTTTCTGTATTGAATTTAAAACATTTAATCCATATTTATTTTTTTATTTCAAATGTTATAATTCACTGTGTTTGACTTAAAATAATTAATATACATTTATTTTTAATTCTAAATACTAATAATTTTCTGAGTTAAACTTAAAAGTTTCCATTTCATGTGTATTTGTTGTTCTGCGAACCACTACTCTAACAGCGAAAACAAATCTCCATCTGCTTTCTTTTCCTCCCCATAATAGTGCACGTATTTCAAAAGCCAATCATCGGACCCAGATATTCTCAGTTTAAAACGCAGTGGAAAAGCCAAAAATCCTTTGTCGGATAACGACCAACGGAACCTGAAGTCTAGTTGTCATTCCGGAGAGGAAGTTCTCTGTTGACCCGTGACCTGTCTTTGAGGTCTAGAACTCCTTAGGACTGCGGTCTTCACTTTGTCTAGCGGAAACGTGTGTCCAGTAATACACTGACCACATGGCATGACACGCCCATTTCCGCTCTGCTTTGACAGCTAGGAAGTAATAACTCCCTTAAAATCTCCCAGTTTTCCCAATTAAAGGAAATTTCTGGGTTCGTTACTGATAAGACCGCCTCGTTCCAATTTGTCAGGCAATTAACTGCTCAAAATAACCACTCGTGAAGTGTTTGGCGAGGTGGCGCTTAAAATTTAATTCTCACTGTGCTTTTGCCCTTTTTAAAATATTGGCGGCTTGGCGTAGCTTGGCGATTTTCCCAGCGGTATTGAAAATGGCAGGTTCGTGCGTTGTGAAGTGAGGCAGATATTTTTCTGGTGAAAGAGGGAGAGACGAGACTAGTTTTTTTCGAAAGAAAAGATAGGAGGATAGATGTAATGAGAGAAGAAAGGTCACCACCAATTTCTGAGAGACTTTGCTGAGAAGGAAGACGGCTTCAACTATGGAGTAGCAGTGACACAGGCAATGCTGGCGGCTGCATGAGCTTTTCGTATGGATTGCTGGAGTGCCTGTTAGGCTTACAGAGCCTTTGAAGTGGTTCGGAGTTGACTCCCTGCGACTGCAGACCCGAGGTAGCCCATCGGAGTATGTCGAGCAGCCACATAAAGACATCCACAACATGGACTCCACACCTACTGAGTGCCTGGCTGAGAATGGAAAGATGCCGGAGACTTCCATGAAAGCTTCAGTAAGCGCCGTCTCCCACTGGCATCCACTGCGTTACCCGATGCCTTCATTCAACTGCTTTGTGAAACCATTGTGATTGATGAAAAGTCTAGTATATCCAGCAGGGAGTCGCCAAGCATAAAAAGAGATAAGTTCTAAAATTTAGCTTTACTGTAAAATTGACATATCGAAGTCATAATTAAAATCTAGTATTGAGATTAAATATATGGGGTAAAATCTATTGAATTTGACTCTCATACAAATAATTCTTGCTCCGGACTGTTAGCTGTTGTCATATAGTAATCATTATCATTTTGCAAGATTTCAGTGCATATTAAAATTTAAGAATTTATGAAGTTTTGCTTGACATCTCCAGTTAAATGGTTTTGTTTTATATTTTAATTTAAAATATTCAAATGCCAGTTAAATAATGTCAAGTGTTCCCACTGATAATATATTTTAGAAATTTCATATTATGTGTTGACATATTTTATGTGAAGTAATGTATAATGTACATCAGATTTGAAACCATCTGTGCTATGTTTTAACAAGTAATTTCAATCAGGAAGGAATTTCAAATGTGTTCATAAATTTGTAGTGGAAGGGCCCTATCGAATTTAGAATGTAAAATTTTGATTCGAGTGTTTGTAATGATGCATAGTATATAATCAAGAAACATTACTATATCTTAAATAAATTGTTTTATTTTTCTAAATATACTTCTGTCAGTTATTATCTCACAGCACACTGAGTTCTGAAGAATTTTACCCGATCTGATCTTTTCATAGATTTATATGTTGAACCTGGATGTCTAAATTTAAAACCTTACACAACACAATGCATATCTTTTGGCTTATAACGTATAAATTATTTATGGTGTGGTGATCTGTTCACTTCTATAGTCTGACCAATTGCCTATTGATGCAAAATGTAATTTCAATTGTGATTTTCCAAATTTAAATTCTATTGTAGTCATATTGTATTATTGTGATATATTTGTGTTCAAAATTCTAACACCACTATGTAACAATCACCACCCTTTCATAATTATTTAACTTATAAACCATTCATTACATCTAAAAATAGCTCTCATATCAATAAGAATCAGAAAATCGGAATACTAAATGATAAAAAAAATTGAAAGCATAAAGTCGAATAAAGCTTTACCCGAATGCTGAATTTCAATCTTTTTAAAAAAAGTATGACATCTATGAAAATTTTGTGATTAATTATATCAATAATGTGCATATATTTCTTATACACATAGTACGATTCAAATAATAATTTTTTTATTTGAACATATTGCTGTTAATTTTGGCGGTGATTTGAATGGTGCAGTTGTCACAGCTCATAAAATCTATTGCGGGGAAGACATTAAAACCGCAATCAAAATTATATTTTTATGACACCTATTCTTAAGAGAGGAAAGTGAGGTGATTGATATAAGTATAAAAGTTGTCAAGGTTCATAAAATCTATTGTGGAGAAGTCATAAAAACCCATTCAAAATTATATCTGTAAATCAAATATTTTGCCATTTTGATTTTTTATTGAGCCCCCAGCTCTTTTAAATATTGTTTAAGTTCGTATCGAGGCTTTGGAGCTTTCACTTCAACGCCTTCGGTGATGGGTCTTTAGCGAGAGTATCGGCATCTTCATTACTCCGATAGCCTACATGGTCTTTGATCAATATAACCAGAATATTTCGCTTCTGTGTGAGAAGGGACTGGATGTCTCCGACAAGTTGATGATGGGTATGAGGATCAAGCACTGCCATTACACTCGAAAGGCACTGTCTGTCCAAATTTTAATTGTTTCGTTGCTTTGACTTGCTCTTATGATCGCTTCTTTGAGTTCCATCAATTCGGCCTGAAACACAGTGTGGAATTTTTCTGATTTTCCCTTCCATTCCAGGACTTTGATACCGTTTTCAAATTTTCAATAAAAGCATCCTGTTCCCATTTATGTTTTGGAACCATCTGTAAAAAATATGAGAGTGTTATCCTCTTCGTAGGTTTCTGCTGTAGATATTTGATTTATGCTATTATATAATTTAAGGATGGGTGGATAGACTCTTGATTTTTTTTCTTCATAATCCTTTGGCTGATAGGAGAGACCTTCAAATTCTATTTTCTTTCTCAGACACGTGACGTTGATGTATATAGCTTCTTGTTGTGCTTATAAGATGTAATGGTATGATACCTGTAATAGTTTGCAGAGCTGCTTTTGGAGTCGTTCTGTAAGAGCCAGAAACGAAGGAAGAGATTATTATTTAGAGACTATTTAGAGACTATTATTTAGAGACCAGTTTCTTTCGAATCTTGTAGAAACAAAAAGGGCCCAAGAATAAGCCGCATAAAGGATCATCCTCTTTGCAACTGTTTGGTAGAGTATCCTTTTGACTGTTTGCTGTAAACCCCCATCCTGTCCCTGCTATACGACAGAGTTGTTGCTACTAGCTGACAGCGTTAGCCCCTTGCTCTAGTATGTGTGAAATCCAATTTAATTTTTCGTCTAAAATAACTCGTTTATTGGTCCAAAATAAGGAAATTAAAAGTTTCATAACTTGGTAATCTTTGGTCGTAGAATAGTGGAACTTTTTAGGTTTAAACTTTTAGTGTGTCAAGAGTATTTTACCAAATATGATTAATAGAACCGGGAGACTATATAAAACTTTAGACTCCGTAATTTTTTCAGTAGTGAATTTACTGATTAAAACTACATAAAATAATATTCTTTACTTTATTTAGAGCATTTTTTTCCAATTGGTAGTATAGGCCTAGTGTCTCTAACGGTTTGAAATTATTTATTCAGTTGCTATAAAAGAAGACACCCTGTATATTCTTGGTTCATTATTATTTATATAAATGGCTTTTTTTGTTTTTTATTTCCAAATTTTCATTCAAATGTTGAATCACATTTTATTAGGTCAACTTCCAAATTGCTTTTAATTCTTTTTAGATTAAATTAATTGTTCGTCGAGACATTTTCAGTCAAGACTGGAGTATTAGATATAGTTTATTATGGCGGTCTATTTATTAGAAAGTTAAAACGGTGGTGAGGTAATTTTTCATTTGATCGGATCAACATTAATAGTCAATTGTTGGTTGGGCAATCTGTACTGAAGTTACCATTAGAATAATTTTTAAAAACTTAACAGATCAAGATAAACGGGATTAAAATTATTTTTTATTAGCGTCCGATTTTGTATTATTAGACTGCTCACTGAAATTACTGAAAAAAAATCATCGTGTAAAAGAGAAATTGGGAGTGATCATCCTACAATTCTTTCGCTTAAAGATATCATTTATAATGGGAAAGAAAAATTATTATTGTGTCTATTATACAACCAAACTTTCTCGGTTTTTAACTATATAAATCCTCTTATATTAGACAAAATTCTTTTTCCACTACCGGTTTGCCCCTATTTATTGGTCGGTCTATCCAATATTTTGATATTTTTGAACAAATGTATTCTTGAAAACCCATAATGAAAAGTTGAAAATGATTGCTTTGTGTTTCGACTGGGTATACGATTTAGGAAAATTACGCTTATTTTGAAACATATTATTTTAAACACCGCATAAAATAAGCCAGGAAACGTTTTTCATGTAAAATAAAACGAACAAGTTATTTTACTGCCCTTTTAGCACCTTCATAAGCTGTACATTTCTTCTGCACAAAAACAGCTGTCAAAGACATGTATGCCAGTTTTAGTAATGCGGCTCATTAGCTTGCTTTAGTAGAAACCCAACAGTTATCGCTTAAAGTATCCACTCCTTATTATAAGCTTATGCAATTAGCTCTTCTGTTTCCATTCATTTCTTCGAGCATATGAACTAAAATTATGTTATTTTTATCGTCTCTTCAAACTGAGTTAACATAGAATGCTTTTATTTGAAAAAAGTATATAATAAACATTATAAGCATTACTATTCACCAGAATTCTCAATTTGACCAAGTCATGTTTTTATATTTCTGTTCGAACTCCATAGTTGTGTTATATGTCTCCTCAAGTACAAAGAAAATCTTGTTAAAAACTTGTCGATGAATGTTAAGATTATTTTACTTGAAAAAAGATACATTAAAATGTCTTAGCATCTGAAAATAGTCTACTTTGTGGAGAGTTTCCTGCTTGAGTCCAGACGATTCTTAAGATAAAATGTTTTGAATATAACGAAGTCGATTGTATTCTCTTCTTGTGCAATTCATACTCGTAATAAAAATAGACTAATTTCACTTAAAGAATGTATTAGTAAGAAGATAACTTGTTGTAAACAACCTCGAAGTTCTTTGAGCAACATCCCTCTTGCTAATGAGGTTTCAATTACGTCTCTTAAAGACTTCGCAAGGATCATGCTTCATTTGTTTAATTGTTTATCATTTGTAGAAAAGAGCACCAGAAAAAGAAAGAAGAGTTCTGTAATGTAGAGTTCAATGTACTTCAAATCATTACAAGTCACCACGATTACTTTTATTTACTTCAGAAGTATAAAATAACATACAAGCATCTAAGCACGAAATCGGTGATGGAAAGCAAGAACAAGCTTTCTCATTTTTTTGCTGATTTTTATTATGAATTTCAATTTTCCTTTGATGAAATTTACATACTCTTTGGAAGTATTCCGTGGCTGTAAGCTAAGGGATATGTTTGGTCAAAATAAAAACCTATACAAAGTTTTTAACCGTTTCTAAGGAAGTGGTACGTATACTTACCACAAAATTTATCAATTTTTAAATACAATTTTTTTAAGGTGGGCGTAAATTCTCGCCGAAATTTCGATGAAACAAAAACCTAGTTGTTCGAGTTTCTTCTCTCAAACCATCACGAAGTGTCTTGACTTGGTAATTAATTATTAATCAACACGATTAATTAATAAAGAATCAATATCATCCAATAAGCTAAATGAATTTCTTTTCTTAAATTAATCTCAATCCTAAAGTTATTTTATTATACCACTATTAGAAAAAAAATGGCCCTTTAAAGGATTAAACAAAATAAAGAATAAAGTAAAATTGTAATAGGTCTGAGGACAATTAATTGAAAGAAACAGCGTGTTTAACTAAGAGTTGTTGAAATAAAATGATACCACTTGTAATAAAGCAAAGCTACGAAAACTTCTTCGCTTAACATCTATATTAAGATATTTTAAAATTAAGGTAAAAGAGAAGAGTTTAAGTTTATAGATACAAAATACCTTAATTACTGGATGAATAATTACCGCTTTAGCACACAATTTTTTTATACATTCGAAATAAGAGATACGTTTTTTGATCTCTAAAACGTGTTACGGTAGCGAAGTTTTTAAATGTATGCGTGTGGTAAATCGTTTTTCTATGCATAAATCAATTAATTTATGTTCTGTATCTGTTGCATTCTGTACCTGTAGCTGTTGTTTTTACTGAAACGGATTAGTCGCAATGCAATTAAAATATTTTTTTATTAAGACAAAAATGCAATTTAAATTATTTTTTCATTTTTTTAGCAGACTTAGTACTGTGGGAATACTGTCTCTTAGAAGTGTACTTATATCTCGATGAAAGCTTTCTCGAGTAAAATAATTATTATATCTAGAGGTACAAAATAATGGAAGCACCACAAAAGAATATATAAACTTGTATTAATAAGGCGTAGAGCCACATATAGCATTAATAATGGCCAGAAAACTTCGAGGAATTGCATTATGCAAATCGTAAGTGCTGTTAAGAAGATTATTAAATCATTCTTCGAGAAGAAATCGTGAAGTTAGAGTTGATGGAGAACATCGGCTACGAAACTTTTTCTCCCAAAGAGACCATAGTTCTATAATATTAAGGTATGAGGATTGTGACGCCTCAGGGATACGTTTGACTTCATAATTTTTAAACCACGCCTTGATAAATACAGTTCATTGAATTTGACAGTTACACCCTGAAAAACTGCATCGCCAGATGTAAACAATGTTTGAACCGTAGGGTGCAACTGGTTGGCTAAATGTACCCATAGTCACTTCCAGTTACTCTTCTTTCTAGGTTAACAATACAGCTTGCAGACAACCACGAGATTGCTGCCTAAATCAAGAGAGGACCGCCGCCAAGTTTCACAGTTGGACGAAGGCAACTCTTGTAAAGGCGTTTTCCAAATTTACCGTCGCGTCGTCCTATTGTGGAAAACAATCTGAACGACGAATTATCGCACCATATCTCTTTTTTCCATGCCTAAATAAACCAAGTTTTATAGTAGTGGCACCACCTGAGACGACATTTTGCATTCAAATCAGTGAGAAATGGCATCGGAATTGCTACTCGGCCACAGATTTTTTTTCTGTACAATTTCCTTCTAAATGCTTTTGTTGAAATAGGAATGTACAGATGCTGGTTTAGTTCTGTGGAAAACAGACTGCATTTCTCTTTTACATTCAAGAGACTCTTTCGTTTATAAGATTCGTTGACAATTATTCTTGACTGAAGTTGTTTCACCTTGCATACAGTATGCAGTCATAACCTCTGATACTTGTAGCTCGAGAAACGTCCACAATTTAGCCTTTGTAGTTATCGATGCTCAACCAGACGAGCGCCAAAAATTTGCTCTCTTTGAAAGTCTATGAGGTATGACATTCTGAACTGCAATAAAGGAACCGCAATGACCGCAGGTATACAAGCTCTGTTGATGGTAGATTAATATATCTACTAATTGCACTCGAAAAACGTCGCGTTTCCATTTGAGTCTCATTAATACGCCACCCTTTCACAAACACCGCACGTATTTATAGGTGTTTCCAATAGTTGTTTCACCCACTGTACCTCTTTTACAGTTACAGCAAAGCAGATGTATTTATTTTGGTCCTCTCATGCTTGAAATGGTAATTTTCAATGTTTAATTATAATATTAAAATAGTTTTATGTTTTATTTTACTCTTAGTAGATTCTTGAAATAAATAAGAAAAGAAGATACCAGATTAAGATTAGAATTAAATTTTTCCGGAAAAACTGACCAAAGTTTTCCAAGGTGATTTGAATCAAAACTTATCTATAAATTAATTTAAAATTTGAATCTAAATAAAAATACAAAATTAATACTACAAAACATTGAAATCATGAACAATTATTACTGAATATTTGCGAAAAGTTTTAACAGGATATCAGAACATATTTTCATAGGAGATAATTCGTGGATTGAATTGCATTTTTGAAATGGCTATAAACAGAAAGCAATCACTGAGAGTATCTGCATAGAATAAGCATTGTAGCAGTGTTCTTTTCAAACAAGATCTTTTTAAAATCTTAGTTTCAATTCAGAGCAATCGTATATCAATCATTAAAAGGCTTATTAGGGAAAAAGTTTTAGAAAAAATTGCTATTTCAATAATTTGATAAGATATCCGTTTTACGATTCTGGGATACAATGAGAAAACATTGAGACTGTTAAGCAGTCCATCACTTCACTTTTCAACAGGTCTCTCTTTGAATAATTATATTCTTAGCGGTCAGAGATTTCAATACTGTTTAAAAGACGCATGCGCGAAAGTTCTGGAGTTACAGTTAATTTCTACATTACAATAATGAAAGAAAATTTTGGTAATTTTTTTTTATTTTTATTGAATGAAAATATTCAGAATTTCGCTTGTGATCACAAAAAAATGATGATTACTTAACATATAGAATTACTTATTTCTTTTTATCCAGTTCTTTAAATATAATTTTTTATTGATGAAATATTATGCACATTTTTCGTAACAAGATTATAAAATACTCAATGTGTGAACGAAATATTTCATATTTTTGTCGTCAGCATGAATGTACATGTTTTAAAATCCAAAATGTTAATATTAGATCCATATGAGTTATGATACAGATATTAACTGTGACATTTTCTTCTCACATACATTCTAGGAAACATGCACCAAAAATGCGAATAAATAAGTCCTTTACTGGGAATATTTCATACTAAATTCATACGAAGAAACAGTTTAAATTAAAAATAGCATGCAATGTATTTTTTTTTAATTTAATTCATCGAAATTTTATAGAAAATAGATATTTTGGTACATAATAGTTGGCCTCCAGTAACAACCTCTTTTAATCCTTCTTTCCTGCCATAAGATTAACATAACAGGGAAACAGTATTTCAGATTCGTAACACAATATATATTTCATAAAGAATTTCCTGGTACTGAATTTCATGAGAAAGGCATCTCATAATTCGTGAACATTGAGTTACATTTATTTTCAAACAAGACAGCAGAGCCACACTGTTCGGCTCATTACTTAATCAAGGTTTGTTAAAAATCATATTCCAAAACATTTGTTCGGAAAATGTCGCTCCAGAATTTGCTAGAAGTTCATGAGAATCTGACGATACAATATTTTCACTTAGTTCCCGCTTCATTGAATGTCAGTAAGTGCCCTTTCTGATTCGCCATTTTAGGGATATTTGATTGTTATCATCAAAAGAAAGGATCTATAGCTAAGCAAAGATAGTGAGACGTGCAAACAAATTTCCTTAAACACATTCACAATTTTTTTCCTTTACATGCATTTAAAATTTTATTTTTTATACCTATATTATTATGATAACTTAAAAAGAGCTGCAAGTGTCCGTCACCTTACACTGTAAAAACTGTGGAGTAATGTCGCACCAAATTTGGTGTTGAAAAACCTTAAAAACTGCGTGAACAAACACTTTATTTAAAGTTAACACCAAATCAAGCGTTCTTATACACTTTAAGTGGTGTTGTTTGCATTCAACACCAATACTGGTGAATCCTTACACCCTGCTCACACGCACCTGACACCATTCGTGAATTATTTTCACCTGTGGTAACACCAGTTTTGGCGTACGTTTGGAAAGTCTCCGATGGCAACGATAGGTTATTTGTAAACAACTTTGCATTTCCGTTGGTTGCTGCCGTTACACAGAAACGTTAGAAAAGGTTGTGTAATAAAGATAATTGAGTTTTCATAAGATAAATATAACTTTATTTATATGTGTGTCATTTGTATTTAAGAATATTACATTTAATTCGTATATGCTTCTGAAATTTTCTTTACTAAGCCTAGTTCGAATTCGCCCTGATTAATATTCTCTGTGCATTTAAATTACGAACCAATTTTATTTTGACGTGTATACATGTGGCTGATCATTATT
This sequence comes from Araneus ventricosus, assembly GCA_013235015.1. Classification (NCBI taxonomy): domain Eukaryota; kingdom Metazoa; phylum Arthropoda; class Arachnida; order Araneae; family Araneidae; genus Araneus; species Araneus ventricosus. Next base: position 20,140 of record BGPR01009940.1, on the reverse strand, counting down.
TCTGTGAAAAAAGCATATTTAAAATTTTGGTGTCAAAAGCAAGAATTTTAGAATTTTTTAAAAAAATTTGAAAACAGGCTATTTTGTCAATTTTATAAAGGTAAAAGTAAATAAGTATTATGTGTTATAATTTTGAATAGTGAATCTGAACATATTTAAAGCCATTTGTCACTTGAAAGTGTACTTTTTAAGCAAAAAGTTGGTGAAATGGGTTAACTCATCTTTCGAAAACTCAAATTTCTGAGATTTTAACATATAAATAGCTACCCAGTGAGAAAAGTTATATCTTTTTTTGCTAGATACTTATTGAAGTGAATGTGTATACATTTGGGAAAGCTTTTCTGATAATTATTTGTGTAAAAAAATGCATGTTTAAAATTTTGGTGTCAAATGCAAGAATTTTAGAATTTTTTTTAAAATTTTGAATAAAGGCTATTTTGTCAATTTTATAAAGGTAAAAGTAAATAAGTATTATGTGTTATAATTTTGAATAGTGAATCTGAACATATTTAGAGCCATTTGTCACTTGAAAGTGTACTTTTTATGCAAAAAGTTGGTGAAATGGGTTAACTCATCTTTCGAAAACTCAAATTTCTGAGGTTTTAACATATCAATAGCTACCCAGTGAGAAAAGTTATATCTTTTTTTGCTAAATAATTATTGCAGAGAGTGTGCATGCATGTGGCGAAGCTTTTCTGAGCAACAATTCATTGATAAGTGTGGATATTTAGAAGTTTGTTGGAATGAAGTTAGGGCTCATGAAACTGTTGAAATTCAATTATGTGTACCAAGAAGTTTTAAGTGCCTGATTTCTGATGGATGAAAATAATTTTTATTAGAAAACATCTTATCATACATTTTAGCATTCAAATTTCTGTATAACATTTACATATATATGGTATAAAGGTAAATTTTTAATTTTATAATTTGATTATTTAGTTTTTATTAATTTAAAGTTTAGTTTCAGGTTTTTAAAAGGAATTTGGTTAGAACTTCTTGCTATTCAAATAATTTAAATTTACTTCTAGTAATTAATGTATTTATAATTTCCTATTACCATTTTAGCCTATTTTGATACCTCATTTATTAATATTCGACATTTTGTTTTTTATGGATTTAAATATATTTAAAGTATACTTTACATATTTTTCTCCCACCTGAAACACGCAGACGATAATAAGACAGATGATTTTATTTTATTCTTATCAGTTTGCTGTTTTAATATAATTGGCACAGTCTTTGAGTTACAACGGAATAGTGTGTTCTCGTGTCAGAATATTTATTTTAACTCCTGTGATTCAAAGTTTTATTTGGATTATTTTAAATAATTTTTTAATGATTTCAGTTTAGAACTTCTCGGAGCTACTGAAAATTAAGGATTTATTTTTTTTTCAGATTTTGTAATAAAATTTGTTTAATATACACACACCCACATGTATTTATATGCCTTAAGCATATTATTGTTTTTGTGTTATTTTGACAACTTTCATGTATAACTATATTTTATATAATATTCATATATGTCTTATAGGTAAGGTATTTATTTTCTAGTATACTTGAATAACCAGCGGATTTTTCTTACTTTTGATGGTGTTTCGTGTCAGGATATAAAATATTTTATGTATTACATAGGCCCTGTGTTTTAGTGTTACTGAACTCCAAAAATGGTGGCAACTACTTTACACCAAAAGTAGTGTAAAGGAACATTCCTGGTGTTTGGTTACACCAAGAATTATCCCTGGTGTTTGATTACACCAAAAATTATCTTTGGTGTTTCACTACACCAAAAATAATGGTTGGTGTTTTACTGCACCACTTTTGGTGTAAAGTAGTTGCCACCATTTTTGGTGTTGTGTCACACCAAACTTTTTTACAGTGTAGCTATAGCATACTTTGTTTTAGAACCTTTAAAATTTTTAATGCTGTCTAATGCGTTACATAATAAAAAAGAATCTCAAGAAAATTAAGAGATTAGAAATAATATAAAGAAAAAATACGTCTAACAATGATTTTCAAAAGTTATGAACACATAACGGACAGACAGAACTGATTTCAAAAATGGCTTTTTTTTGTCTTACGGAGGTCTAAAACGAAATTTTAGACAAGTAGGATACTTAACATTTACAACGGTTAACATTTTTAATGCTGTCTATTAATACCTTTCTATTTTAATAAAGACTCAGAAGAGAATGAAGATATTTAGAAACAACTTCAAAAAATAAAATGTGTGCCACAATGATTTTCAAAATATATCAACAAACACAACTGATTTCAAAAATGGCTTTTTCATTTTCTTGGAGCTCAGAAACGAAATTTTAGACAATAAAGATATTTTCTCTCTGTGTACTTCGTATACGAGAAAACTAAAAAGAAATGTACGCATTTATTGCTGACAATTAAGTCCCACACTCTTGTAGAAAATTCATCGAAAATCGACGTTAACGACCCACTCTTAAAAGAGCAATCACCGAAACTGGCGAAACCTCATCCATCTCGCCTCAAACGCTCTCTTCCAGAAAACAACGATAAATCTGGACGCGATGCAATGAAACGCGGGAAAGAACATCGAGGTACAATAAACTGGCTAATTAATATAAAGCAATCATTGGACCTGAAGAGAAAGAAAAAAGAAAGCAAATCTGCTTTATATCCTGGAGCTTCAAAGACAGTATGGTTTTGGAGGGAAGAAATTACAGTTTGCCAGAAATTGATTAGGCGTATCGAGGTAAATAATTGCCTAGTGATTCAGTGATAAATCATTTGATTCCTTAGTTTCTTTTTTCTTTCAGATACGTAAGTAAACATTCGAGCTTTTAAAAATTATACCGTAACTTAATGGGGCACTTTTGGAACAACTATCTGTTTCAATGTTTGGACATATTTTGAGAAATAATATTTAAATTTACTAGGTGACTTTTTTCATAAATTTATGTTGGTTTTAAATATTAAGCACAGCGATTAAATAACCATTCAAGGGATAATTAAAGCTTCTTGTTCGTTTATTTCCTTGAAATATGTTAGAGACAAGGGTACTAAAATAAAATGCATAGTCATAAAGTTGAAAAACTATTACGGCCATTGTGTCACATGAATTATTAATTTTTCGAAAGAAAGCATTTATTTGATATTATTGTGACATAAAGAATTAATCAACAATAATATAATTTTCATTGGCACTTATTTGAAATCTAAGGATAAATTCATTTCTGCCGTTGCAATCGGTTATACATATTTATTCTAACTCTTTGTAACATTAATGAATGCATCATTTAATGTTTTTTCTTTAAATTTCAGCGTACATCAGAAAAGTTATAACCTTTTCAACGGGTATCATAAAACAACAAATACAACAAGTGATACATTTGAAAATAACAACATTTATATGAACTCATGGCAGTATATTTGTTGTTTTAAATTCAAAAGTTAGAATTTCTCGTTTGAGTGATGCAGTCAGTAAAATGTAAATCATTCTTCTCCTTACTGCCCCTGATTAAGACACTTTTATACTTTATTCCTTAAAATGAAAACTTCGTGACATTTTCTGACTTCATTTAAGTAAATTCCATAATGTTCACTCTTAATTTTATTAAAATTTACTTTACCTCCGGAGAGTTCCAGGATATGACAGCTATCTTCCAGAATGTTAAGGCCTTCATGCAACGTGGATGTTAAGCCTGTTAAGGAACCTGTCGACGAAATTTCGAACACCTTCTGTAGAATTTGGTCTTTTCCTGATATAAATCTCATGTTTACAATGATCTGCTACACTTACATGTCACTGTTTCATTCCTTGTCTTCTCTTCAATTTATTTTCACCTATCTTGTGAAGGAGGCATTTCCGATAATGGAATGCTATGTGATTCCGAATCGCCTTTGTGTTTATATCCATTCCGGAAGTTTGTCGTAGCAATGCTGAATCGCCCTATAAATTTAATTTATCTTTTTCTTCATTCTAGTTTTGGCATGAATTAATTGTTTAATGTTGAAATGCAAATGGTCAACCAAAATGTTCTCAAAATTACGATACCTAACGCTTTGTTTTGGATCAATATTTACAAACTGTCCTCTAGGATGTGTTCTTCAAAATTTATGCTCCGCGAAATGTGAAACAAAATATTCTGCAGTAGAAAAAGATTTCTCATACAAAACCGTGAGAATATACTTAATGGTTTAGTGAAACTGCTAGCTTCCCCATGGTGTATTGGCAGGAAAATAACGAGATGCAGGCTGCACCATTTCCGGGGTGTGTATGCTTGGGGCAAAGGCATAATACTCTACATCCCTTTTCATGGATATTCATTCTCAAATCGTCTATATATTTCCCTCTCCATCAAACATAGAACAGTTGAGAAAAAGTTTGGAAAGTGAAAGAGCTGAGAAACAGACGGTGAAGAATATTTAGAAACACTACCTTCCATACTACTCTTTTGCCCTTTTTGTTTCGAAGAAATAATAGCAACTCCAATTTTGCAGTGCGTTCGATTTAAAACAGAAAGCGAATGTGTCGTCCAATATCGTAACGGTTTTTCGGACTACGAGAAAGAAAAGGCGTAAATGTAATTTTTTTTATATTTATCGCCCAGAAAGGTCTGAAAGAAACTTTTTGAATTTATTATTTTGCACTGTTACTTCTTCCTCGGGAACGGAAAATGACAGGTTGCGTTTGATTAAAAATCAGATGTGCGTTTAAAGCATCGCCAGTCGCACATTTGCACTTTCCCAAACTAACCTTATCGGAAAAAGTCGGGCAGAATTTTTCCGGTGGAAGATGAGATGAGATGAACATCTGGCGGAAAAGTAGCTTCTCGAAATGGCGCCAAATTGAGGTTTTTTTCGTATGGTGCTTTTTTTCTTATTGTGTATGAGTGAAACTTGAAAGTAACTAGAGTTTTTAAGTTTTCCCTTTGTCCTTGTTAAATTTTGGAGGGACGTAAAAGTAGAAGTTAGAGTTATCAATTGAAATTGCTAAAATTGACTGTTCGATGGCTAGAAAAGGCATCATTAATTCTTTTTCTATAAAAATTTATTAGACTTTCTTAGTAACTTTTTTTTTATTTTTGAGATTTCGAATGAAAAAAATTTAAAGGCTGAAAAGATGAAAACTTTCGATTCGGAATATTGGTCAGCAGAATTTTAATTATGAAATATTTTTGTAAGACACTTTCCAAATCTTATAAGTGAAATAAACTAAAAACTATTTAATAGAAAAGTGTAAAACTATTAAATTTTCTTTTAGTAAAATGCATGCATAAGATAAATCTATTTGTATATTATGGAATCCGAATATTTTGTAGAAAGTATCGTCAAGCGTATTAATGTACAGAAAGCGCAACAAAATAAAACAGTATAATTATCTTTAAAACGATATATTATCTGTACCTGCTATTTGATATACTTATATGTTACATGAAATAGTGAATTTTTTTCCTTCTTTTGCGGCATAATTTTTTGATTCTTTCTTTACAAATAAAAGCATCCCAGATTATGAAATTGTTAAATTAATAAAAACAATTTTTAAAAGCACTCTTTTCTTAGTGTAGTAAAAAGTAGGCATTTTCTATTTTAATTATTCTCTGCTTTCTTATTTTAACTTAATAAATCATTTTCATTAACTTAAAAATGATTTATTATGATGGGGAAAAAATAAAACATTACATTATGAGATTATACAATGATTTGTTCTCAAATTTATTCCCGTGTGGCGCATAATAATGGGCCAGGTTGATGATTATGATTAATTATTATTTATGTTTTTGATTTAATTACCCCTGAATATTTTTTCCTCGCTTTCCGAGGCTATTAACTATGTTGATTTTTTGCTGAATTTTCTAATTTTCGCAAGCTAATATGTTTGCGTAGTAGTATTATAGCGTCGAATTATATTATATTAATAAAGCTTTGTTTATATATAACAATTCGCTTGCTTCAACAGTATTTCATGATTGCAAACGGTTCATCTTAAAATTATTAAGAAAAACGGCAGTGAGAGAGTTAAAGTAACGTATTGTCATCGAGAATCCATAAATGTAGAAAACTTCAAAATTCCAGTACATGTGGAAGTGAGTGGAAAATTTATTACAAAACTCCTCCTTTGAAAATATGAACAAAGCTAAGTTAAATGAAAGAGTATTAAAAATCTTCTTTTTAACTATCAGATCCCAGGTAGTACAACATGTTGCACTATATTGTTCGATACTATATAATAATATATGATATTGTTAAATATTATACAATATTGAGAATATTGTTCAACATCGTACAATATTGTAAAATATCTTTCTGCTACTGGGGGTACGGACTGTTCAGATATCGACCAGGATAGGGTTGATTAAAAAGGTTACCGAAAATTATAGAGACCATTCACTGTACAAATAGTAAATGCTGAACGAAGACTTACTTACAACCACTCAGGGATAATTTTCCTCTTCAAAATGACCATTAACTGCAGGAGCCATTTCATACTAATTTCGTTTGAAAGTTTCGCCTACTTAAAACATCTTCTACTCCATCCTTCAAATAAGGGGAAAACCTCAATTTTGCCTTGGCACATTTCCATCTGCCGTGAGGCACTCTCCATCTTAATATGGAGCACTTACCTAGATTTTCAAGATTTTACTTAGGCCGCTATTAGCCGAGAGCAGCTAGTGGCGCCACTGGCTGCTTACGCGAGTCGCCTGCCATTATATCCAATGGATCCTATTAGCCGACGGCGATCGGTGGCGCAACAGAACAACATGTTGCCGCCTGTTGCCCTAGCCGGCAACAACGCCGGCAACATTTAGTGGCTCAGACGTTTGACGGGGCATAGTAGTAAATGGAGCCTATTAGCCGAGGGCAACCGGTGGCGCTACTGATCATCCAATGTAGCTGCGTGCGCATATGATTCGTCATTTGGAAATCTGCTCTCAGCTCTATAGTACTTCATTTAGCTGTCTATTGCATTTGCTATTTTTGTGATATTTTTTTTTTAAATGGACAAGGAATCGGAAAAGCAATAGATGGCAGACTTAATGAAATTGTTTGAAAACAAGATTAATACTGAAGACTTCATTCTTGAGGTGGATTCCTTATATATAATTGTGTGTGATTATTAATTTTGACAAAATTATTAAAATGTAGGAAATAAATTGTACACAAATGAAATTTGTGTCGCTGAAAAGCTAATTTTTTAACTTTAAATTAATTTTATTTATATTAAGATAATATTATCCCTTTTCATGTTTAATCAATATTCATATATTTAGTTGTTTGTCTTTATATATACTTTATTTACTACTAGTTGCAAAAAACTATCATTTTGAAAACAAAATAGTTCACCGTTTACAGAACTACGAGTAAACAAAGTAATAATAATTATAAAGAGAAAAAAATAATTAAAAATTTCTCAATATTTATAAAGAAGTAATTAGCTTTAACTAATAAATAGTATACACCAATTTGACAGAATAAAACAATTGTGCACTAAAACTTTAAAATGAATGATCAGTGGCGAATCCAGGGGAGGAGCTATCGGGCTGCGGCCCCCCCCCCCGGGGGGGGACCAGAATTGGGGGGTGAATTTAAAATCACTACAACTGTTTGATCTTAGTTTTCATTTAAAAAGAATAATAATAAAATCGTGACAACATTGCTGTCTGTCTTTGACAAGCTCGAAAATTTTCCTACTTTTCTAGTCATTCCACTTGCACTTGTAGCATTGGCGCGGTCGAAAACATTTTTTGGCCAGCTATTTCGTTGTAATTTTTACTAAATTATCGAAAGTATTGTAGTGTTCTGTATTATTCTTATTGTTAGGAGAGGAAAGCCTGTAAAGTTAAAGTGTTTTGTTTTACATAAGTCATGAGGTTTGACATTCGTCACTACGATACAAAATTTTTATGACCTCAGTCCCCCCACACCCCACCCAGATCCGAATCCTGATTCGCCACTGTGAATGATACCACAACAAGCGTGCTTTTTTTTGCAAACTTTTGAAAAGACCTGACAGAATTTCATTCAAGAGCTGCTAGTTTAGAAAAAAAAAACTTTTTTTAACATTTTATTTTTGAATTCGAATTAACTTAAATTAGAATTACAGACAACATTTTCAAACATGATAATAGGGATTGCAAACAAAAAAAATAATTGTGATAATTGTGTCACCGACGACTTCAGCAATTGAAATCTATCAATTTTCATTCGTATTTGCACTTACTAATTTTATATTTTTTCTTTCAAATACTTTAACTGCCGTATACCAAAAACATAAAACACTACCGTCAAGAGACAGAATATTCAAAAGTTTTAGTAATTAAAAAAAATGAATTTTACTTTTAACATCCACAAGAGAGCTTCATCAACATAATGAATGAATCCCGAAGTTGAGGCCTGCTTGAGTTTAAAAAAAAGCCGTTTCCTGAGATCTTAGACGTTATTTTAAAAAATCTTTATTTTGCCGATTAAATTTATTTTAAATACATCTGAGCTATATATTTTGTTAGCCATGTACAAACAAGTATCTAAAACTGTTTCATAACAATGATTACTAGAACTAATTTGTCAATAGAATGTTTAGTATACGAAGATAACTGAAAAATTACTGTCATCAGACTGTCAAACGTAATATATTACAATATGATGTACAATGAGAAACAAACAAGGATATTTGCATTTTCGTAACCTTACGCTTTTTTTCTATTTTATTGAATGATGCAAGTGCGAGAGAAGTCTTCCTGGACGCCATTCCTCAAATGACTATTCTCACTATTTCAAAGCGCGCTACCGGTTCTCGGGTTTTAAGATACTGAGACTAAGGGGCGCAGCCAATTTTGCAGCCAGCTGCGCCACAAGTTGCTCGGCTAATAGCGCCCTGATCAAAAAATCATTGATACGGAAAGGGTTGCGAAAGAAATGAAGAAGTCGATGATACTTTTCAAAGGATTTCTATCTGCTCGAGATGTCAGCAAATAATTAGTAATTTAATTGCAACAAAGAGAAAAGAAAATGTTGTTGATTGAGATGATCCTCGAAGATCACATAGTGCTATATCAGGTCCATGATGCGTCACCCTAAAGAAATACAAAGGATAGAGGATTAGGAAACAAGATCGTAGTTTGGAAAGCCCAGCGCAAGAATATGATCGGTGGCCTGGTTCCTGCTGAACATTTTGCAGATTCAAAAACCTACCAAGGAAAATGTTGAACATAACACTGGCGTATTAGGATATTTAAAAGCTAACTTTTCTGAGGGTATCAGTAGAAAAAGATAAAATGTATATAGTAATTCTTAGTAATCCGGTGATCTCAGATCTAGATGACTGATTAATCAATAACACTTCAAGGCCTGTCCTAAGCGCCGTTGTTGCTAATTCATTTTTAAATATAGTAAATGGAGATATATTACACTAAAAAATTTAGAGCCGTTTTATTCTATAGGATAAGTAGCGAAATTTAAATTCAATTCTAGTTTGATACTGATTTTCGTCTTTAATTTATTAATCATTTTGTAAATACATGGGTTTAATGAGATTTTCTTGAATGCCACATCTGTGTTCTAGTCATTTGAAAATAAATTTACATTGAAATTAATCATTCTGAGATATGTTAAGTAATTTTAGGGAGTATTTATTAACAGCATACAAATGGACTAAAATGCTCTTAAGCTTTGAACATAAGAAAATGAAAAAATCAATTAAAAATCCCATCTTTATAAACGTGAATAAGGATTGACAAAATGTTAAAAAGAAAAGGTGCGTTATATTTAGCGACACTAGCTACAGAGCCACATCTAAGGTCCTTAAGAAGGAGCAGAGAACATAAACCTTACGGTCCTTTTCGTTCTCTCATGTATCTATCCTTAATTCTCCCCAGAACTCTGCAGATTCTTTTCGGATAATTTTCGAGGTCAGAAGTAAACGATATTTATCGAAACAAAATCCCATACGGATTATTTAAACAAGACAGAAAGCAGTTTGCCGTAATAAGTCTGCAATGAGGAAATAGGCAAGAAAAGGCAGGTCTTCTAGGATTTAATGAGGCAGGCAAAAAAATAATACCTTCTAAAAGCAAGGAAAAGAAAGATTTTATCTTTTATTTCTGAGTTCAAGTAAAATTAGAGAGACAAAGAACAATAGCATGAGTTTAAAACATAAAATGTATGCCACGGAGTGTATTTATACAGTGTCTTACATATGAGGAAGCCAGCTTCAAATCCGAACAAGAATGCTGAAAAAAGGGGTCGCCACCAACCTCGTCTCCAGGCAGAAAATTCGTGGATTATCACCCATTGGCGAAAACAGAGATCTTTCCGACCACCCTAGCTCCTTCAACTTTCAAGCGAGCTGAACTTAGTAATTCAATTACTCGGACATTCTCCAAATAGAAAGGTATAACATCATCTAAACGAAAAGACCATACGAACCAGTGTAAAAAGTGAAAATGCCTGTGCTGTACATAGTGTATATATTTCCTTCTCTTTATTTATTTTGTTTTTCGAATAAAATTCCCGTGTTCTGCTCCATCAAATCCGCTTAGTGACCCGTCTGGCTCGGTACGGGTAAGAGACGCGTTCTGTTCTGTGTGTAAGAACCAACGCTACTTTCGCAATTTTTTTTGGAAGACAAATTGTTGAACTTATTGGTCTTTCAGAAAAGTAAAATGCCATTTATTGCCATTAATAAATGTTTCTGATCAATTCCTTTTCTAGTATAAATCAGTCATGTAGTGCTTCTTCGTCGAATTAATCACTTACTTTAATAAAGATTGATTGATTGATCATCGAAATTCACAATAATGTTTTATTAGAGCGATTTTGGCGCGATGTTATATTGCAATCGGGCCATATAAGCTAGCAGGGCCTGATGTGATTACCTCGAAAATGCATCTTTTGTGCCATTTTGACAAATTTCTCATTTTTACAAGCTATCTTCCCTCAATTTAGGTAGACCTTATAGGAAATCTACCTATTGCAATGGTTCTCAAGTGACGCGATGTGGGAAAATTCTGACTAATGATCATGACCCCTAGAACCCAAAACCGCCCTCCATTAAAAGTTTTATATATATATATAAAATTTCATTTTCGATTTATACTCTATATATATATATATATATATATAAAATTTATATTTTGACTTATACTCTATATATATATATATATGTATAACGTTTTTCCCATGTTATCTGTGAACACGATAACTGGAGTAATTTTAGTTTCCACAGGGAGTGGGATATGCGTTGTAAGGATAGTGAAAATCTCGGTCGAGTTCGTAGATGGGCTCCAACCAAAGGGGGGGGGTGGAAATGGTGGGGGTGGAAATTTTCATTTCTCCCATAATTCCCTTTACAATTGAAAATAGAAAGAAAAATCTCAAACAGGTGAATTACTGTCTTATCAAGGACGAAATAATGCGTTTGCATTTAAATGTTTTCGGCTAGCTACAATTGCTTAGAAGTTATGAGCTGAAAAGTGATTTCTCCCACCCTCCCTCCTCCCTCCCTCTAACTTAAAGTACGTTTCAACCCATGCATGTTGCCGCTTATCTGAAAGCTCCTCGTCATTTGCAGTCTCTTCCACCCATTCTCATTCTTGCAGCCTCTACCCTAAAAGAATAGTTATGAAATGTCCTTTTCCCTTATTATTAGTAGAGACGCATGTATAACTGCTTTTGCCCATAAGTTATCTCTGAACACGATAACTGAGTAATTTTAATTTCATTTTAACAGGAGGGATATGTTGTAAGGATAGTGAAAATCTCTCGGTCGAGTTCGTAGATGGGCTTTCCAGCTAAAAGGTGGAAATGGTGGGGACTGAAAATTTCATTTTCCCATAATTCCCTTTAATGATTGAAGATAGAATGAAAACTCAAAAATAAGCGAATTATTTCCTTTATAATAACAACTTTTTGTATTGAAACTTTTGATAGCGATTTTTAGGGAAGTTATGAGCGTCGCCACTCTCAATCCCCTCCCATTTAATTGTTTCCCGTAGCTTTGTTACGACTCAAAGATAGGAAAAAATTAATTAATTAGACGAATTATCACCTTATCAGAACGAACAACTTTATATTAAAAGTTTTGTCAACTAAAATTGTTTAGAAGTTATGAGCTGAAAGCGAAATTCAATCCCCCCCCCCAATCTATCATTTCTCCATTACTCTGTTACGATTGAAGAAAAGAAGAAACTTTCAATTAGGGAAATTATCACATAATCGTAACGAACAACTATATTAAAAAGTTTTTGACAGCCACAATTGCTTAGAAGTAATGTAGAGCTGAAAAGCAATGTTCAATTTCCAATTTATATCTTTCCCATAGCCCGTTACGATGGACGATAGAAAGAAAATTTCAATAGGGAATTACTCACCTTTCATAACAAACTACTTTTATATTGAAAGTTTTTGACAGCAGGAATTAATTTCTAGAAGTTCTGAGTTCCCATCATCCCATACACCTCCACTTTGTATGGTAAACAAGTCGATATAAATCTTTTGGCTTGTCTGGATTAAAATGTTTCATGTTTAATATTTCATTGTAAAAATTACTATTGTATAAATATTATAATACACAATTTCCTTCTGAGGAAACGTTATTAATAAAAAATGAGAATATCAATTGAAACAGACTATTTTAAAAAACAGCCGTTTTCCATACATTATTGTTTGTTGGTATAGGTACTTCAAATTTCTTGCTAACAGTTACTAAAGTAAAAGAAAGAAAGGTTTCATCATTTTGAAACAATTAAATCAACTAGTTAATTATTCATTAATTTAACGAATGAAGATAAATCAATCATTATTTGGTCCCAAGCAGTAAATTGTTAATTCGTCTGTTTTTTAAAAAAATTTTCTTTTTGAAATAGTCCAGAATTCTGTGAATGTATTCTGACAACTATATATAATTGGCTATTCTTTGTTCTTCAACAATAAAGAAGTATTGTTACGAATTCTGTATAAAATAATTTTGAAAAATATTAAAATGAGAGAAGTTAAATTGTATGAAATGAAATTTTGTCCTTGAAATGCTAATTTTTAAAGAAATTTAATAATAAGGTGTGTATTGGTTTCGTGAGAATGTTTTCCAAAGAGATCATGGAAAACGCCTTGTTTAATTTTTAATTAACTGAAATTTAACTTTTTGGGTTTTGAAAAGTTAAAGTGAACTTTCTCTTGCTTAAATAAAAGTTTTGTAAAAGTCTGGTTGAATTTAACTATGGTTTAGAGGAGATTATGCATACATAACAGACAAAATAACTTTTATTTAAATTGAGATAATTATTAGATCATTGTAAGATTAAGATTGCTGGCATATACTATGAGCCATAAAAAAAGGTTTTAGTGAAGATATCGTCACAATTAACTAAATATTTAATTTTATTTTGTGCAAATAGTTAATTTTAATTAATCAAACAGTTAATTTTAAGAAGTTAATTTGATAATTAAAGTTAATCGGTTTGGGGATTACTTACATTTAACTAAACATGGTTGCACAAGATTTGTTTAATAAATTTAATATAGCCAGCCGAAAAGATATAGATATATAAGGAGCCTTTATCCTTTTGTATTGAAAATATCTCATTAATAACATTGTTTTGGGGTTTTGGGACTGAATATTTGCTTTTTAACCATCGATGGGGATTTAAATTTCCTGTTCAAAATGGCTGCATTGATATTCCAGAGGCTTAAACACAGGTAAATTTGGAACTCATTTGGCCACTTTTATTCTCTATGTGTAAAGAATTTAGTGACTATTATCTCTGTAACCAGGGAGTTCTCTCAAATGAGCCCATTCTAGTAATGTTTAAATGTTTCAGTCATGTGATTTTACCATATGGCAAAAGAATGTTCGCACAATTATATGGCAACCTACATTAAATACCTAATTTAGAGTCGTCTGTGTCAAGTGTAAATTTCTTGCTACTGTTTGTGATAGGCTGGCTTAATATTATCTAGGGATATTTGTACCCGTTGGATATTTTTTCTTTTATGATTCCTACGTGTTGAATGATTATGTGTTTGATATAAAATTTGACCAATTTATCGACCAATAAATCTAGCATAACCTTTTGAAATGAAAAAATGGAATGCTAAACCTTGATATATAGTAAAAATTAAATGTCATGAAAACACACACACACACACACACACACACACACACACACACACACACACACACACAATATCAATAATAATAATAATAATAATAATACAGAGAGAGAGAAAAGAGAATCACAGCGTAAATATTGCAATGTGTAGAAACAATAAAGTCATTGGCTATGTCTGTATTGATCAATATTATGTTTCATTACTTTTGTAACATTAGCGTAAAGGAATCTACCTTTGCCTTCAAGCTTGCCGAAAAGGGATTTTTTTTTATTAGCCACTCTTCCAAATTATTCTTAACTTTATCGTTATCATCTTAAGTTCCATGCCCCAAGCATAAAGTATCAAATTCATATTTTATACATTATTTGCATTTATTACGGTGCCGTGTTGTTAATATTATTATTACATACTATTACTTATAATTACTACATAGTAAGTTCATAATCCAAAATAGCATTTTACCTCATTTTACCAAAGTAGCATTATCTGATAATTTATATATTAAAAAAATCCGATCTTTTTGTCACGAAATCAGAGTGTTAGGCATATATTTAAGCAAAATACTTCCCATCTTTAGAAGTACGCTTCTTAGAAAGAAACAGAAGATTTATAAGGGAAAGCGGAAGCATCTTGTAAGACCTTAAGTCTTAAAAAAAGCCTTATAAGGTAGAAACACAGTTCTTAAGAAGTCTCGTTGAGAAACACAAAATAACATCCTGAATACAAACTCGTCTCTTTAGAAAGAGACATATTTCAACAAGAAAAGCTTTATTCTATGTTTTGCAATTAAAGGATTTTGTAGACGATTAACGATTCATCCGACAGATACGTTTTGTAAAATAAAAAGAGACATACTCATTCAAAAAAAATCAACAACTAATTTATATGCCAACTAAGCCATATGAATCAATAATAACAAAATGCTATGAGTTTTAAAATAAAACTAATTTTTTGTAAACCATTAAATAGAAAAAAAATTACATGGTAGATATTATATAACTATAATGCGACTTTACTTAACTTTTGTCATTTCGTCACTTATTATATAAGAACTCCTTTAAAAAGTGAAAACAGCATAAACACAATTTTAAAAAAAGACTCACTTGGTTTCTGCGACAAATAATTCAATTGTAATTCTTACTTAAATACTAAAAAATACTTTTAAAAATCACATCCAAGACATTTCATGGAATTCTTTTGTCTGAAATAAGAATTGCAAGACCGTTCTAACTGTAAGATTCAAACAAAACGCTTACATTGCATAGAAATTATTTTAAAATAAACATAAGAAATAAGGAAAATAAAGAGAAGGAATAAACGTTCTGTCAATCGAAAAAAATCTGGCAGTATTTTATGTACTTTTGACATCTAAAAAATTCCTCCAAGAAATTGATACCGACTTCTGAAAATATCGTCATCAAAAATCATAAATAACGTTATGAGCACGGACACGTCTCCCTAAGTAGAAGCAAATTTTAATACGAAATTTCCATTCTTATATTTGGCATCGGATTGATTTTGTGGACGAACAATGAAAATATTTAAGATTATATTCTCGCACGACGAATAAAATTCTTTCTAGAATTTTTGAGTGATTCCATATTTAAAGAAGCAAATTTAGACGTTATTTTTTCAGACAAAAATTATAATTTGAATAAAAATTGGGAATGAAATATTTGCAGTTAAAATCACTCTTTTTTCCTCATCTATATATCTCGTTTTATCTTCATGTAAAGAAGAAAATAGCAGTTCTTGAACATCATAAAGAATATTTCTATAAGCACGAATATCTTTTATATAGAAATGGAAAAAGAAATCCAAGTACGAATTGTGTTTATGGAAATGTAGCGAAAAATCTGCAAAATAAGGTTTATAGTGAAGTCAAAAATTCTTTCCGAGACAACTCTATGAATTTTTATTAAGACTATGACCACAAAATTCGCAATTCAATGGGAATGCATAAAATAGAAATACTTCAGCCAACCTTTATGTCTGCTGCACACATAACATCAAAACGAACACCGTAATAATCTGTGACCTATTCAGTGACTTTGTGACATTGGGATATTGTCTCTAGCGTTTTGGCTTTTAATGAATAAAACCTATTGATATTACATTATATGGCACACTGTCTGTCAAGTTTTAGAATTCGGTTGTTTCTCGTGTTTTCATCTTATTCTCATGCTTAGACGGCAACGCTGTCTTGTACTTTCATTAATAAACATCGGAAATGCTGTCATAAAACAAAAAATATGAATTTATTTGTCAATATTAATTACATCGTCTTCGAAGTAATCTCCTCTGACTGCACTGTACTTTTGCTAATGTTTTTTCCAATCTTCAAAACATGCCTTAAAATCGTTTTCTTGAAACACCTTTGAGATTCGTAGCGAATTTTGTTTTATTGCATCGGTTAACTCAAAACGGTGATCACGTAGAGGCAGATTGATAAACAGTTGTTCTTAATGAACTTTTACAACATTTCAAGTAGTCTTGTAGCTGAAACGCCTTTGCGGTAGAACACGAAATTTATTGCGTGTTCTTTTGTTTAGTAATATTCGCCATTTTAAAAAATCGACAAAGTAGAATTTCGTATCTCATTGAAAAAGAGATTTATTTTCAGACGATATGAAATTAAATACCCAGTGTTATTAGGTTTTATATAAGTCATAAAAATATTTGATAAATGTTTTCAAATGTTTACTAGTATATAGTATGTATTTTAAATAAAGCATTCCCAATACTGACGGCAGTAGTATTAATCATACTTTGGTAACTTTTATTAATCATTTTTTTTTACTTAACTTACACTTTATTAAACCTAGTGTGATAGAGCTGCTATTTTACCTACTTATTTACTTGAGAACTTACATCTATTTTGGTGTTCTGTGTAAGCCAACTGCCAAACTGAGTTAATATTTTCTTAATTTCATATGCTTGAATAAGATAAATTCGACAGATCTCAAATTAAGTTGGTAAGTTCCATCTTGACAAAATTGAGAAAAGAGTGAGATGCTTTAAGTATCTCTCATAACTCCGCTAAATATGAAAAAAAATTGCATTGAGTGCTTATCGAATTCTGGGTATATTTGCTTTGTAAGCAAGAAATTATGCCATAGAAGAAGCTATTTCCAGGATTGATAAAAGAAAACACAAAAAATGTATACATATGCCAGTTATGGCATAAATCCTTTTAGGAAACTAGAGATATTCTTATTTATTAAGCGAGTTAGAGGTATGGATAGAACCTCTTGCAGAAATCACATCTGATGAATGAACCCCGACAAATGACAGACAAGCATGTTTTAGAGTGCTGAAATGCCAGGCTTTTTACACTAAGAAAAGCAAATTATAATGATTGACATTTATGATGATTTTTCAATATTTTAATTGCGTTTTATTACTGTGCTTCTTAACTTTATTTTGCTGTAACTTGTTTCTTTTGCTGCAAATTTATTTTTAAATAAAGCGTACGTGAGGTGACATCTTACTTCAATGTTATATACAGGGCTAAACAGCCTGTTACAAAATAATGGTTCACTAATGAGTGACTTTGTGAAATTTTTTTACAGAATTTTCGCTCGATCGGAGAAAGAATCACTGCAAGGAGTTATCTCAAAGATAAATTTAATCTGATTTTTAGGTAAATAAATTAATGGGATAATCTTTCGCATATGAAACATTTTATTTTAATGCGTATCTAATTTTAAAAATAGCATTTCGTTAAAAAATAAATTCTTAAAGAGTCTTCTCTTCTTTTAAAATTATCAACAGATTTATTACAATGAAAATTTTGAAAAAAAATAACCATTGTATTCTTTCGCAACAATTTCTACAAGTCTATTTTCTAAGTGCAAAGTATGTTTCACTTGTTAAAAAATGTAGATTTTATGTTCCTCCCATGTTTTCCCAATTATTTTGAACTTTTAGCTATCAGATTAGAAAACTTAGCTTTTAAAGTAAATGAATCGATTTTTTTGCATTTAATTATATCTCTGAAATCTTAAGAATACTTTATCCATGACTGTTTAAGAAAATATACGTATAAATAAGAGCCATCTGCTTTTGAACTGATAATGAAAAACGTGAAAGACGTTTGCGCCACTCGAAGGGTTAAACTATTAGTTTCAAGCAATTTAACACAAAGTTGTGATTGAAACCTTGTTTCATTCATGAAGGTTGAAAAAACTTTATCCTTTGCAATTTTTCTATGTATGGGATCACGAAATAACAATTGTTTACCTTGTATTGAATTGAATATAACCTTGTATCCTAAGTAAATATATATATATATATATATATATATATATATATATATATATATATATATATATATATATATATATATATATATATATATATATTTACTTAGGATACAAGGTTATATTCAATTCAATACAAGGTAAACAATTGTTATTTCGTGATCCCATACATAGAAAAATTGCAAAGGATAAAGTTTTTTCAACCTTCATGAATGAAACAAGGTTTCAATCACAACTTTGTGTTAAATTGCTTGAAACTAATAGTTTAACCCTTCGAGTGGCGCAAACGTCTTTCACGTTTTTCATTATCAGTTCAAAAGCAGATGGCTCTTATTTATACGTATATTTTCTTAAACAGTCATGGATAAAGTATTCTTAAGATTTCAGAGATATAATTAAATGCAAAAAAATCGATTCATTTACTTTAAAAGCTAAGTTTTCTAATCTGATAGCTAAAAGTTCAAAATAATTGGGAAAACATGGGAGGAACATAAAATCTACATTTTTTAACAAGTGAAACATACTTTGCACTTAGAAAATAGACTTGTAGAAATTGTTGCGAAAGAATACAATGGTTATTTTTTTTCAAAATTTTCATTGTAATAAATCTGTTGATAATTTTAAAAGAAGAGAAGACTCTTTAAGAATTTATTTTTTAACGAAATGCTATTTTTAAAATTAGATACGCATTAAAATAAAATGTTTCATATGCGAAAGATTATCCCATTAATTTATTTACCTAAAAATCAGATTAAATTTATCTTTGAGATAACTCCTTGCAGTGATTCTTTCTCCGATCGAGCGAAAATTCTGTAAAAAAATTTCACAAAGTCACTCATTAGTGAACCATTATTTTGTAACAGGCTGTTTAGCCCTGTATATAACATTGAAGTAAGATGTCACCTCACGTACGCTTTATTTAAAAATAAATTTGCAGCAAAAGAAACAAGTTACAGCAAAATAAAGTTAAGAAGCACAGTAATAAAACGCAATTAAAATATTGAAAAATCATCATAAATGTCAATCATTATAATTTGCTTTTCTTAGTGTAAAAAGCCTGGCATTTCAGCACTCTAAAACATGCTTGTCTGTCATTTGTCGGGGTTCATTCATCAGATGTGATTTCTGCAAGAGGTTCTATCCATACCTCTAACTCGCTTAATAAATAAGAATATCTCTAGTTTCCTAAAAGGATTTATGCCATAACTGGCATATGTATACATTTTTTGTGTTTTCTTTTATCAATCCTGGAAATAGCTTCTTCTATGGCATAATTTCCTGCTTCCAAAGCAAATATACCCTGAATTCGATAAGCACTCAATGCAATTTTTTTTCATATTTAGCAGAGTTATGAGAGATACTTAAAGCATTTCACTCTTTTCTCAATTTTGTCAAGATGGAACTTACCAACATAATTTGAGATCTGTCGAATTTATCTTATTCAAGCATATGAAATTAAGAAAATATTAACTCAGTTTGGCAGTTTGCTTACACAGAACACCGAAATAGATGTAAGTTCTCAAGTAAGTAAGTAGTTAAAATAGCAGTTCTATCACACTAGGTTTAATAAAGTGTAAGTTAAGTCAAACAAATGATTAATAAAAGTTACTAAAGTACGATTAATACTACTGTCGTCAGTAATGGGAATACTTTATTTAAAATACATACTATATGCTGGTAAACATTTGCAAGATTTTATCAAATAATTTTATGACTTACATAAAAACCTAATAACACTGGGTATTTAATTTCATGTCGTCTGAAAATAAATCTCTTTGTTTAAAGAGATTCGAAATTCT